>PISX010024834.1:0-27312 GCA_004024625.1 Mellivora capensis | reverse complement strand
GAGACTCTCACTACTGCCCACAGTTAGGAATCTTGATGATGACTTCGGGGATGTTATATTATTAGCAAATCCTACCGCAAAACATTTTGTACATTCTCTCCTCAATATATGTGATGATAAACAATTTTAAGAATTAAGGTTGAAAAAAGAACATAATTTGTACGTTTGTTTTTTCTGTAATGTGGCGACGTGAGCTTTTTTTTTTTTTAAGATTATATTTATTTGTCAGAGAGAGAGGGAGAGAGAGAGCGAGCACAGGCAGACAGAGTGGCAGGCAGAGGCAGAGGGAGAAGCAGGCTCCCTGCTGAGCAAGGAGCCCAATGCGGGACTCGATCCCTGGACGCTGGGATCATGACCTGAGCCGAAGGTAGCCGCTTAACCAACTGAGCCACCCAGGCGTCCCAATGAGCTTTCATTTTCAGCTTTAGCAGAAACCCCCAAGGTTTGGTTGAGTAGTAGAAAATAAAACACACCTACTAGGAATATATGAAAGGATTTATTACTTTCATAATGGAAGTTTCTGGGGAGGACAAGGCAGGCCTCTCAAGCAGGTGGAAATGCCTTGACAGAACAAGGAAAGGAGACAGGAGTGTATTTTTTTTTAAATAAATAAAAGAGAAATTTAAAAAGATTTTATTTATTTATTTGACAGACAGAAATCACAAGCAGGCAGAGAGGCAGGCAGAGAGAGGGGAAGGGAAGCAGGCTCCCTGCTGAGCAGAGAGCCTGATGCAGGGCTCTCTCCCAGGACCCCAGGATCACGACCCAAGCCGAAGGCAGAGGCTTAACCCACTGAATCACCCAGGCGCCCTGACAGGCGTGTGTTTTTACTGAGGGTGGTTGGAGGGTGCCTAGGTGAGAGTTTGTGCACATGGGTAGGGACTTACTGTGACTGACTCTCTTGCCAGGGCCAAAACTGAGCACCCAGGCTTTCTTATTACCTTGTACAGATGTGGAGCACAGAGGGACAAGGGAGAGGTAAAACTCTAATGCAGTCAGCTGTCAGACAGTGGAAAATATATACATGTTGCTCTCTGTCCCAAATTCCTGGAGCTTGGAAATCCTAGAGATAAGAGTATTAGGAGCCAGTCTTGTTCTAATATTTGGTCTTTGACTCCATCCCTGACATAGGGCTCCTGAAACCATGTAAAGTCCTAAGTGATAAAAGCACTAGAAGCATCTTTTGTTCTACTGAGGTGACTCTGGGTGGGCTCCTGGGTTGGGGACTGGTCATCAGAAAGTCCAAGCCATGCTTAGAAGCTCTGAATTTCTGGCTCAGCTCTTCATCCTCCAGAAAGGGGGAAGGAGCTAGAAATGGAGTTAATATTTGATCATGTTTAGTTCAGGGGGTTAAGCCTCTGCCTTTGGCTCAGGTCATGATCTCAGGGTCCTGGGATCGAGCCCCGCATAGGGCTCTCTGCTCAGTGGGGAGCTTGCTTCTCTCTCTCTACATGCCTCTCTGCCTACTTGTGATCTCTCTGTCAAATAAATAAATACAATCTTTAAAAAAAATTTGATCATGTTTAGGGAGGGATGCCTGGGTGGCTCAGCCGGTCAAACACCCGAGTCTTGATTTCAGCTCAGGTCACACTCTCAGGGTCCTGGGATCAAGCCCCCCACGGCGTTCCATGCTTAGCAGGGAGTCTGCTTGAGAATTCTCTCTCTCCCTCTGCCCCTCCCCCACTTCTCTCTTTCTAAAATAAAGAATTCAGTCTTTTAAAAAAAATGATCATGTTGGGACGCCTGGGTGGCTCAGTGGGTTAAGCAGCTGCCTTCAGCTCAGGCCATGATCCCAGCGTCCTGGGATCGAGTCCCACATCGGGCTCCTTGCTCGGCAGGGAGCCTGCTTCTCCCTCTGCCTCTGCCCACCACTCTGTCTGCCTGTGCTCTCTCTCTCTGACAAATAAATAAATTAAAAAAAAATGATCATGTCTACATTAGTAAGCCTCCATAAAATCCCAGTGGTATGGGGTTAGGAGACTTTGCAGGTTGGGGAACACATCCACATACTAAGAGGGTAGCATACCCCAACTCCATAGGGGCCCTCCAAGAACTCTCTCAACATATGTTTTCTTTTTTCTTTTTTTTAAAATATTTTATTTATTTGACAGAGATCACAAGTAGTAAGAAAGGCAGGCAGAGAGAGAAGGGGAAGCAGGCTCCCCACTGAGCAGAGAGCCCAATGTGGGGCTCGACCCCAGGACCCTGGGATCATGACCTGAGCCAAAAGCAGAGGCTTTAACCAACTGAGCCACCCAGGCGCCCCTCAACATAAGTTTTCATCTGGCTGTTCGTCTGTATCCCTTATCATATCCTCAATAAACTAAAAGTCTATTAAGTAAGTGTTTCCCTGAGTTCTGGAACCTGCCATAACACATTAATTGAACCTAAGGAGGGCTTGCAGGAAACTCTGATTTGTAGCCAGTCAGACTGAAGTTGTGAGTAACTTTATTGGCACCTACTACAAGTGAATGGCATCTGAAGGGGGAGGTCTGGTGGGACTGAGCCCTTAACCTGTAGGATCTGCACTATCTATATTGTTAGGACTGACATCCTGCTGGCGTCACAGATGTGGGGGGAAAACCCTCACATATTTGGTGACCAGAACTGTCAGAAGGAAAGTGTTCTGGGTGAATACAAAGGAGATATGTGGGAGAAAAGAACTGGGTTCTCTCTACTCAGGAATAATACTGGATTTTCTCAACATATCAACAGTCAAATATTTAAAAATGGAGTCAGAGGCTTATGGTTTCTTCTCTGGCATGGAAGGAGTTTAGAAGGTGACATTTCTATCCTTGCCAGAAAAAGCTAGCCAAGTAAAATTAATGATTCTTCTTAGACCTATAGAAGAATTGAGGTCACAGTACAAACTGCTGTCTCCAAAAATGGAGACATAGAATAGTGGCCATTTTGAAATATTCCTACAATATTCTGTTCTTCTTAACAAGATCTGTCCTCAAAAGATTGTTTCTCAAAAAAAAAAAAAAAAGATTTCTCAAGAATCCCATGGGGTCAGGGAAGGAAGTAGCCACTTGATTCCCCTCTGGCCTTTCTGCCTGACCTAAGTTGAGGGTGTGGGGGAACTTAGATACCTTGTGGGATTCATAGGTCATTTTTTCACTGCTCACAGTCAATGTGTTGGGTTTTCCAAAACCATTTCTCCAACTCTCAACTGGGTGGCCTACAATTCAATTCCATTCTAACATTAACCAGAGTTAACATTAGACTCTACAGTCTAAGGGCATACTCCCACAAATTGGTCCCCATGTTAGATGCCAGCTGCAAGTGGAAGGCCCAGCCCTCGGAGGGTCCCTAGACACACACCCATGCTTGTTAACTCAGTAGAAACACTACTAGAATAAAATTTACTTCTTATTATTGATTTATTTTAAAAGGTACAAGTCAGTAACAGCCAAATGGAAGGGGTGTACAAGATAAAGTAGGTGGGGGAGGAAGGGACCTTCCATGTCTTCACCAGATACAATACCCTCCTGTCAGACTGATGTCTTCACCAACGTCAAATCTCTCTGAATCCTGAGGTGTAGGGGTTTTGAGGGAGTTTCCTTACATGAATAGGCATGACTGATAAAATCATTGGTGGTTGGTGAATAACTCAATCTCTAGCTCCTTCCCACTCCCCAGAGGTTGGGGGCTGGGCTGAAAATTCCAAGCCTCTAATCAGATCTTGGTCTTCCTGGTGACCAACCCCAATCTTGAAGCATTACAAACGCTTGAAGGCTTACAAATAGTGGCCTCTTTGAAAATAAGATGCTCCTATCACCTTTCTTACCCAGAAAGTCCAAGGGCTTTGATGGTACTTACTAGAAACTATGGACAGAACCCAGACGTTTTGGGGGAGTGCCTGGCTGGCTCAGTCAGTGGAGCATGAGACTGCTGATCTCAGGGTCATGAGTTCAAGCCCCATGTTGGGTGTGGAGCCTACTTAAAACAAACAATAAAAAACCAGACATTTTTCTTATTATACCAAAGGTCACAGCCCAGAGACACATGCTCATTAAAATACTGAGACCAATACTGAACACTTCCTCTCCATCCACAACATGCCATTACAGCAGGATGACCCCCATTTAATAACAGTGGAATAAACTGAAAGAAATAGACATTTCAGAACTTATTGTAAGAAGTCTTTTCAGTACTCCCAAAAATGACATGGATGACAAAAGCAAGGACACCTTGTGTACTTTAGCCTTTGACAGCTACAGAGAATAAACATAGACTAAACCCTTGTCATATAAACATGAACCCTCAAGCTAAGGACCTATTTATCACAGTTCTTTTTTCACAGTACATCATGACTGGCATTCAACACCAACGACAAAATATTAAAATACACAGTTTGAAGAAATAGTACAAGTAAAAGCACTTGATTCAGACGTAGCAGATATGTTGCAATTATTAGACAAGAGATGTAAAGCAACTACGATCAATATGTTAAGTACTTTAATGGAAATAGTGGATAACATGCAAAAACAGGTAGGTAATGATGGGAACTAAGAAAGAACCAAAAGAAATAGGCAAGAAATGAAAAAACAAAACAATAGAAGAAAAATGAAGAATTCCTTTGGGGGCCTCATTAATACAGTGAAACTATGTGACGAAAGATTCAGTGAGCTTGAGGAAATGTCAATAGAAACTTCCAAAACTGAGAGGCAAAGAGAATAAACAAAAAAGGCAAAACAAATCTAAGAAATTTGGGACAATCACATGAAGTGTAACATAACATAACTGGACTACACGGAGGAAAATAAAAGCAGAAAGGAACAGGAGGGACACCTGGGTGGCTCAGTTGGTTAAGCAGCTGCCTTCGGCTCAGGTCATGATCCCAGCGTCCTGGGATCAAGTCCCACATCGGGCTCCTTGCTCGGCAGGGAACCTGCTTCTCCCTCTGCCTGCCACTCTGTCTGCCTGTGCTCGCTCACTCTCTCTCTGACAAATAAATAAATAAAATCTTAAAAAAAAAAAAAGAAAGGAACAGGAGATATAAGTGAAACAACAATGACTGAGATACTCCCAAATTAATGTTAGACACCGAAATACAGATCCAGGAAGCTCAGAGATCACCAAAGAAGATAAAAGCCTACAAATGCACACCTAGCAATGTCATATTCAAAGTTGAGGGAAAAAGACAAAGAGAAAATCTTGAAAGAAACTAGGGTGAGAAAATATATGGGAAGAAAAGAATTAAGTCAGGCTTCTTTTCAGAAACAAGCAAGCAGGAAGAGAGTTTTGTTAAATTGTAAAAGTGTTGAAAGAAAAAACTCCAACTACAGTCTTGTGTCAAACAAAATAATCCTTCAAAAGTACGAGGAAAAAAAAGACTTTCGGAGACAAAATTTGAGGGAATTTGTCACCAGTAAAACCCGCTTCCCAAGAAATGTTAAAAGAAACTCAGTAGGAGGAAGATAATAATCAAGAAAGGAAGAGTGTCAGAGAACAAAACAATGAAGGTAAAATACAATGATTTGTTTTTGGTATTTTTATTTAATCTGACAACACTTTGTTCAAAGTCATAATAGCAATGTTTTCAGTAATTATAGCTTATAGATAAACAAAATGAATGGCCGCAATGTTACAAGGGACAGGGAGGGAGGAACTGTGAAATTCTTCACAATGAAAGAATCTGTGAACTTGAAGATCAATCATTTGAAATTATACAGATGAAATTATACAGATGAAGGAAGAAAAAAGAAAAATGAATGAAAAGGAATGAAGAGGGGCACCTGGGTGGCTCAGTGGGTTGGGCCTCTGCCTTCAGCTTGGATCATGATCTCAAGGTCCTGGCATTGGGTCCTACATTGGGCTCTCTGTTCAGTGGGGAGCCTGCTTCCCCCCCACCCGCCGCCCACCCTGCCTCTCTGCCTGCTTGTATCTCTCTCTGTCAAATAAATAAATAAAATCTTAAAAAAAAAAGGAATGAAGAAAGCTTATGAGAATTAGAGGACACCAGTAAAATGAATAATGTGCACATTATAGAAATTCCAAAAGAAGAGAGAAAGGTAGAAAGATTATTTAAAGAAATAATGGTTAGAGGTGCCTGGGTGGTGCAGTCTGTTAAGCGTCTGACTCTTGGTTTCGGCTCTGGTCTTGGGGCTGTGGGATTGAGCCCCCCATTGTGCTCCGCTCAGCATGGAGTCTGCTTGAGATTCTCTCTTCCTCTCCCTCTGCCCCTCCCACTCATGCTCTCAAATAAGTTAATAAATCTTTAAAAACAATAATAAACAGGAACACCTGGGTGGCTCAGTCAGTTAAGCCTCTGCCTTCTCCTCAGGTTGTGATCCCAGAGTCCTGGGATCAAGTCCAGCATTGGGCTCCTTGCTCAGTGGGGAGCCTGCTTCTTCCTCTGCCTGCCCCTCCCCCTGCTTATGCTCTTTTTCTCACTGACAAATAAATAAATAAAATCTTTAAAAATAATAATAAACAAATAATGGCCAGAAACTTCCCAAATCTTAGGAGAGATGTGGACACCCAGGTACATGAAACTCAAAGATCCCTAAATAGGTTGAACCTAAAGACCTCACAAAGATGCATTAAAATCGGTTTATCAAAAATCAAAGACAGATAATTTTGGAAGTAGCAAGAGGAAAGCAAAATATCACATACAAGGAAATCCCAATTAGACTATTAGCTGATTTCTTGACAGAAACCTTGAGGACATGAGACAATGAAATGATTTATGCTAGGTGCTGAAAGAAAGAAACTGCCCACCAAGAATGCTTTACTTGGTGAAGCTATCCTTGAGAAAGAAAGGAAATATAAACAAAACTGAGGGAATTTCATCACCACTACATCTGCCTTACAAGAAATGCTATGCGAGATGGGGGGGGCGTGGTGCTGGGTGCCTCAATTGGTTAAGTGTCTGCCTTCGGCTCAGATCCTGGGATGGAGTCCCTTGTAGAGCTCCCCGCTCAGTGGGGAATCTGCTTCTCCCTCTCCCTCTGCTCCTCCCCCCGACTTGTGCGCACTCTCCCTCTCTCAAATAAATAAAATCTTAAAAAAAGGAAAATGCTATAGGAATTTTATTAAGCTGAAATGAAAGGATACTAATGTAACATGAAAACATATGAAAGCATAAACTATCTAGTCAAAGAAACTAGGAGTTGGTTGTTTGAAAAGATAAACAAAACTGGCAAACCTTTACCTAGACTAAGAAAAAAGAGAAAGGATTAGGGACGCCTGGATGGCTTAGTTGGTTAAGCATCTGTCTTCAGCTCAGGTCACAATCCCAGGGTCCTGGGATCGAGTCCGACATTGGGCTCCTTGCCCAGCAGGGAGTCTGCTTCTCCCTCTGCCGGCCACTCCCCCTGCTGGTACTCTCATTCTCTCTCTCTCTCTCTTTCTCTCTTGCTCTCTCTCTGGCAAATAAATAAATAGAATCCTTAAAAAAGAGAGAAAAGATTAAATTAATAAAATCAGAAGTTAAAAAGGACAAATGATAACTGATAGCATAGAAATATAAAGGATCACAAGAGATTACTATGAATAAATACATGTCAACTAATTTGATAACCTGCAAGTACTGGATAAATTCTTACAAATATATAACCTACCAAGACTGAATCATGAAATAGGAAATCAAAAGCTCAGTAATAAGTAAGGAAATTGAATCACCAATCAAAAAACTCCCAAGAAAGAAAAGCTCAGCACCAGATGGCTTCACTGGTGAATTCTACCAAACACTTAAAAAAAAATTCAAACCAATCCTTCTCAAATGCTTGCAACAAATCAGAGAGGAAGAAACACTTGCAAAACCATTTTAGAAGACCAGCATTACAATGATAACACAGTCAGACAAGCACACTCCAAGAAAAGAAAATTACAAGCCAACATCCCTGGGAAACATAGATGCAAAACTTTTCTACGAAATACTAGGACATCAAATTCAACAGCACATTACAAGGCTTAGACAACATGATCAAGTTAGCTTTATTCCTGGGATGCAAGGATGGTTCAACTTCTGCAAATCCAAAAATGGGTTACACCAAATTAACAAAATGAAAGATAAAAGTCATATGATCATTTTGACAGGTGCAGAAGAGGCATTTGACAAAATCCAACATCCTTTAATGATGAAAAGAAACAAATTAGGTATAGAAAGAATGTACCTCAATACAATAAAAGCCATAAATGACAAATGCATGGTTTTTTAAAAAAGATTTTATTTATTTATTTGACAGACAGAGATCACAAGTAGGCAGAGAGGCAGGCAGAGAGAGAGGGGGAAGCAGGCTCCCTGCTGAGCAGAGAGCCTGATGCGGGGCTCGATCCCAGGATCCTGGGATCGTGACCTGAGCCGAAGGCAGAGGCTTTAACCCACTGTGCCACCCAGATGCCCCGACAAATGCATGGTTAACATCATACTGAATGCAGAAAATTTACTTCTTGCAGAACGATGGTACCCGGCAAGAAACTGCAAGGAGCATTAAGGTGAGGCATACCTAGTTGTCCCCTATTTTATATTCAGTAACTCCCTACATTATCAGGGGTAACTTGCTGAAATTTTCTGGAATCCCAATATAACTATAATTTGAACTCTAGTCTTATTTGCATGAAGGTTTCCGAATTAGTGCATTGAAGCAGATGGCAAAATTAATTCAGAATCTCTGTTGTAGAGGCCCCCAAATCCTTTGTCTTTTAAAGATTTTATTTATTCATTCAAGATGGAGAGAGAGTGCATGATCAGGGGGAGTGGCAGGCAGAGGGAGAGGGAGAAGGAGAAGCAACCTCCCTGCTGAGCAAGGAACCCGATTCCAGGACCCTGGGATCATGACCTGAGCCAAAGGCAGAAACTTAACTGACTGAGCCACCCAGGTGCCCCTGGTTTTTAAAGGATTTAAACAGTCCCCTGTACTCTTTTTTTGTTGTGTAGATTCCTTTAGTATATTTTGGATTTCCAATTGGGTGAAATTGTGGACCTTTCTTTCAGTGTTTTTCTCTTTTCTTCTTTTCTTCCTGTCCTTCCCTATTTTGAGTTGTTTTGCTTCGTTTTGTTTTTGGTCACTGGATCAACTTCAGGGAAAGGAGTGTCCTTTCTACCTAGGTATTTATATATATTTTTTCCTTCAGTGAGCCTCAAATCAGTGCCATCAGGGACAGGAGACTCTCCTGTGACAAATGTTTTGCTTTATAGGATCTGAAGATCCCGGACTTAAGTCAGCTTAAACAAATACCTTTGCTGTGCTGTGTGTGTTGGCCTCTGTGACCCTGAGGGTCAGAATCATTGCCACAGTCAGGCAGAGAAGCAGCCCCATAGGTATTTCAGGATCCTGATGGTCCTTTGGTATTTGGGGTCAGGACTCCGCCTGCATTCTAATGACCTGCCTTTCCCCTCTCTTCCCTTCTTCTTTTTAAATGACAGCTGTTGGGGCGCCTGGGTGGCTCAGTGGTTAAGGCCTCTGCCTTCGGCTCAGGTCATGATCCCAGTCCTGGGATCGAGCCCCACATCGGGCTCTCGGCTCGGCGAGGAGCCTGCTTCCCCCTCTCTCTCTGCCTACCTCTCTGACTACTTGTGATCTCTGTCTTTCAAAGAGATAAATAAAAATCTTTAAAAAAATTATAAATGACAGCTGTTTCAGGGGTGACCCCTTGATACATCCTCCCCCAGCCCCGCCCCTGGGCTATCTCAGGGCCAACCCAGCCTTTATCGAAGTTTCATTATAACACACAGATAAATCCCTGCAAATGTATCGACCCAGGACCACTGTAAGGAGGGCCCCAATCCCATACTCCTGCTCTGACAGGCCTAAGAATCCTAGAGCTACCACCTCTGGTCAATTGATTCTAGAACTTAGGCTTCGTAGGGTCCTTGGCACAGGGCAGCACAGCACACAACACAACATAAGCTCCCGAGGACTGGGCAGCCCACAGTGCACCCCACCATCAGGCAGAGTGGGTGAGCAGGTCAGAGTAAAAGAAGACAGACCCATGGGTGGTGGCTTGGTCTGGACATGCTGTTCACAGGTGAGAGTTAACAGTCACCAGCTGATATGTGGTTCTGGTGTTAAGAATGATGCCTCCTCCCCGCCCCAACACACACACCAAGTTGGGGGAGGAACTTGGTCAAATATCAAGGGTGATCAGATATGGAGGGTATGGGGATTCTGGATCAACTGACTTAGCAGCGTTCTTGCTAAAACTGGATTTTACAAGGAGCTACCCTGACAGACTTACGAGAAAGTTCAGGAGCCTGACTCAAGTTTGGTCAAGCAAAGAATCTGTCAGGGGTGGGGCCAGGGCAAGAATTCTGCACATGGGGGCTTGTGTGCTGGAAATCTGAATCCAGTACCATATAAGGGAGTCTCCAGACTTTCTTGTCTGTTTGTCCAAGTGTGGAGATAAGGGAAAGAGGGAGAGGTGAGGGGTAAGCTTCCAGCAAACATCAAAAGATGTGGAGTCTGGCTTCTCGTTACAAGGACACGCATAGATAAGAAAAATATGCATTTGAGGGATGCCTGGGTGGCTCAGTTGGTTGGGCGGCTGCCTTCGGCTCAGGTCATGATCCCAGCGTCCTGGGATCGAGTCCCACATCGGGCTCCTTGCTCGGCAGGGAGCCTGCTTCTCCCTCTGCCTGTCACTCTGTCTGCCTGTGCTCGCTCTCTCTCTTTCCCTCTCTCCCTGACAAATAAATAAATAAAAAGAAAAATATGCATTTGAAATGGCTTGGTTTCTATATAAAGAAACACAAAAGCTGGCCGGAAGCTCATGAAATGATCAAGACTGTGGACTGGAAGATGGCTGGAGTTACAGTACTGGAAGGGAGTGGGATGTGTGGGCAGCAAGTTTTCTTTCTTTTTTTTTTAAGATTTTATTTATTTATTTGACAGAGATCACAAGTAAGCAGAGAGGCAAACAGAGAGAGAGGAGGAAGCAGGCTCCCCACTGAGCAGAGAGCCGCATGCAGGGCTCGATGCCAGGACCCTGGGATCCCCACCCAAGCCAAAGGCAGAGACTTAACCCACTGAGCCACCCAGGTGCCCCAGCAGTGAGTTTTCTTAAGTCAGACTTTCGGTCTCGTGGTTTTACTTCAAATCAACAGAAGTTTGTATATACCAAGTTTTACTATTTAGCAATCTTTATTTAATTTTAACTTTTGCACATAGGAAACCATTCTCAGATTTAATTCCTTTTTTAAAAAATATTTTGTTTTTAAGTAATTTCTACCCAGTATGGGGCTTGAACCCACAACCTTGAGATAAAGAGTCGCATGTTCCACGGATGGAGCCAGCCAAGGGTCCCATATTTAATTCCTTTAAACACTAAGAGTTACAAAAGTGAAAACCATAGAAAATGAATATTTTCAAATCTTTTTTCTAAGTAGAAGGACATGTGGCATAGTTTGCCCTTCCGAGTTCAACACTGGGGTATTTTCAGAAATAATATTCTGATGCAATAGGGGTTTGAATTTAGCTCCTTAAATGGACTAGATTTTCAAGGACTTAATTAATAAGTTACAAGTACATTTCCTCATGTCAATTAAAATAGGAAAATGTCAGAGTCCTCTAGAGACATGCGCATACAAGCACTGATGTAAAAATGAAAACATGTACCTGAAAACTGAAGCACGTTCATCTCAAATCTTGAAGTTCTTTCGCCTGAAAGGAACAAAAATTCTACTTAGTTCCATAGTTTTCTTACCTTACTGCCATCATCTCCCTCAATCAACTTACATTTGCAAGCCCAAGATACAAAAAATTTTATTTCTCCCACAGGGAATAAAATTAGAAAGTACTGGGTCGCCTGGGTGGCTCAGTTGGTTAAGCATCCAACTCTTGATTTCAGCTCAGGTCATGAGCTCGGGATTGTGAGATGGAGCCCTGGGTCAGGCTCCACTGGAGTCGGCTTGGGATTCTCTCTCTCCCTCTACACCTCTCCCACCTCCCTCCCTCTCTAAAAAAATTAAAAAAAAATTACAAAGTACTAAGGGAACCTAGAACCAAAGGGCTCTTTGGTACTCAATCCATAAAGGAATTCAGAGAAAAGAAATGTAAACATTGGATTCAGCACAGAGGAGAGGCCTGCTTCTCATAGGACATTAGGAGAGCCACATTCAGATTGCTGAACACACTCTAGACTCTCCCAGTGGAGGGGCGCCTGGGTGGCTCAGTGGGTGAAAGCCTCTGCCTTCGGCTCAGGTCATGATCTTGGGGTCTTGGGATCGAGCCCCGAATCGGGCTCTCTGCTCAGCAGGGAGTCTGCTTCCTCCTCTCTCTTTGCCTGCCTCTCTGCCTGCTTGTGATCTCTGTTAAATATATAAATAAAATATTTTTAAAAAGATAGACTCTCCCAGTGGAGACAAAAGCCCTGGAGTTGGTAGATCCCCAAGAAAGTGGGGGAGGGAAGAAAGGGACACTTGAGCCAGCCACAAGAATGAATCCTGGGAGCCCTGCATGCCCTCCCCTCCCTGGGGCGTAATGGAACCCCTCTCTCCCTAAGACTTCCATTCTCACAAGTAGGGAAACCCTCAGCTGGATTCAGGTTTAGGCTGTTACCTAAATGAGCTCCCAAATTCGTGAACCCTAACCCAGACACGGAACTCCTGACTTTCACAGACTTTCTCAATCTAAATTACAGAGTGCACCTGCACAGGGATGCAAAACTCCAAACTACGTCCAGACACAAGCACAAGGGTACCACAGTTGCCTCGGAAGGAGAGTACTTCCCTTCTCCTTTGTGTACATGCATCCCCAGCTTTCCAGGCTCTGTAGCTTCTCTTCATATAAAGCCTCCTTCTGTGGTGGGTATGAGCAGGTAGGACACCTGCAGAGGCTCTCAAGAAGAACCATCTGGGGTCTCGAAGGTATTTCCTGTTGCAGGCTCAGTGGGGCAGAGGGTGGGGAGACTAGCTTGGGTCACTAGTCATAGCCTTCTGTTCCCAGTCACATAGCTTTGGACTATATTGATATTTTTTATTTTTATTTTTTAAAGATTTAAAAAAATTTATTTGACAGACAGAGATCACAAGTAGGCAGAGAGGCAGGCGGGGAGGGGTGGGGAGCAGGCCCCCTGCTGAGCAGAGAGCCCGATGTGGGGCTTGATCCCAGGACCCTGAGATCATGACCTGAGCCGAAGGCAGAGGCTCAACCCACTGAGCCACCCAGGAGCCCTGTATATTTATATTTTAATGACACAAACCCAGGATATGAAGAATCTAGGAAAGTAACACACACCCAATGTTTATGTAGAAAAGGTGGAAGAAAATTGTAAGTCCTTTTTCTAGTTCAACAAGAAAATCCACAAGTATTTACTACTTTCAGAAATAATGATAGTAAATAATTATTTCCATGGCAAGAAATTGTCTATAATCAATCACTGAATACACTAATAGGTGGAATTACATTGGAAATTGCTCCCCTTCACACACACACACACACACACACACACACTCACCTAAGAATATTACTACACCTTCTCAGTGATTAGAAAAATGAGAAATTTTAACACATGCCATGTGATATTAGAATTTTTTTTCTATCTCTTTTTCTTCCCTCTTTGGTATATTTAATACTGTGTTTCTCAATCTATCAATTAAATACATTTTACAGTTAATTAAAAACTGGAAACTAGAAATGAATAAATTTTATCAAGGTGACAAACCTAGGCACGGGCAGTGCTGGCAGGAGAGATCACCCAGGAAAATCTCAAGAGGAACCTCCCCCGAAAGGACTTCCCATTTTATGTCGGTGCCCAGGAAAAGATCCTGCGAGGAGAGGCACAGGATTTCATAAAAACGTAGTTCCAGGTGGTTATTCTCTGCTTGCCTCTCAATTAAAATATCCAGACAAAAATTATAAACGTTTAAAATGAGCCATCCATTGACTGTGTGAAAACGATAAATAGTTAAAACACTGAGCTATGTGAATTGCACAGTGGAGGACAAAGAGTTGATGCTGATGTTGTGAACCGAAGAGGGGAAGCTGGCGTCCGGGCAGGCGGGGCGGGATTGGGAAACAAGCATTCATTGCCAGTCCAAGGAAAGGACAGGCTGAGGGACAGGGTCGTGGATTGGACCCTCTGCTTCCCAAATCCGAAGCACAGCACCTCCTGCGCACGAATCCTGGAGACCGAGTCACGACTGTCCCCTGACAACCCTCCTCGTGGTCACCGCACGATCGGGGGAGACGCGGCCGCGCGCAGGGAAGGGACCGAACGCCGGGGGCCCCGCTGCGCGCCCAGCCGCACGCCGCGCGCCCAAGGAGACTGAGGTCAGAGAGGCGCCACCAGGGACTCCAGCTCCGCAGACTCGGGGGCTCCCGCGGGAGGTTGGGTCCCCGCCACCGCCCGTCGCCAGCCCCTCCGCCCCGTCCTGGCACACCCGGCCCCGCACACTCACCACTTCCCGGCTGCTCGATCCTCCGGCGTCGTCCCTACGGCTCCCGCAACCGGTGCAGCTCTCCGCGCTATAGGCGCGGCAGCAGAGCCACCAGGTACCGTTAAGCGCAGGTGAGACTTGACAGCGAGCAACATCACAACGGTCCACGTGGCTGCGGAGCGTCGCCACACCCACCTGTCCCGGCGGCGCCCCTGATTGGGCAGCTCGCAAGGACCCGCCCCTCCGCTCCTGAGTGACAACAGCGCGGGATTTCTCGGGCGCAGGGGTTTCTGCTGCGGGTGGGGAACCCGCCCTCTCCTTGGACGTTGGCTTTTAGACAACACTTGGTCCAGGCCCTGGAGGGACAGTGGCGTCTTCCTGCAGCTCCTTCTAAACGTGGGGACGCAGGTGTGCGCAGGGAGTTCCAGAGTCAATTCCAGGGGAGGGACGCCCTTGTTCAGAGCAAGAGGGTCCCCTGACCAGGCTAGACCAGGCCAGGCCAGAAGGAAACTAGAGGGTGTTCTGGGGTTGGCATGAGGCTTAGAAATCAATGTCAGAACTGGAATAAATGCCTAATTTTGAGATCACTTCCACGTTACCAAATGTCACTTTCTTCTCTGATTGACATTATTACCAACTATTTGTGTTCCGTGATGTATTTCCAACAGACTCAATGTTTTAATTGGGCAGGACGACATTCAATATCCTGGATGAAATCCGTGTGACTCTTCTGTAAGTGCATTTCCTGGGCACAAACATCTTATGGGAAGTCTTTTGGTAGAATTTCCTCTTTGAACCTTTCCTGGGGGAATCTGTCCATTTAGAACTGCCCCACACGGGGTTTGTCATCTTGAAAAGAAGTACTAATTTATTTATCTTTTTCCAATAGGGATAAAATTTATTTAATTAATAGAGCTTGAAAGAGAGTATGAAATGAGAAAGCAGTGAATTTCAGAAAAAAAATAAGATATTCTAATATTACATTCCATTTGTTAAGGATTTTGATTTCACTTTTTCTTCTCCTGAGAGTGTGTTGTAAGTTTCTGAGACCTATTCTTTAATTCTCGGTGGTTTCACATCTTCTTAGATTTGCAGAGTGAAAATATTCAAGGACTAATTATTTGCAAATCAATGCCTTGCCATGAAAAATAATTAATTGATATCTTTCTTTCCCCAAAAGGAATAGATATTTGATGTTTTCTGGTTGAACTAGTAAGTGTGTATTACAGTTTCTTTCCTACTTCCCACATAAACACTGACTTTGAGTGATTTTGTTCCAACACTTGGTTCGTGTTGTTTAGAACATAGAATATAATGGTGGTCCCAAGCAACTCCAGTGGGGCATAGACCCCTGTGGTCAATGACACGAGTAAGGCTGTTTGAATCACTGCTTTCAATTCCTAACAGAGAATTGCTAGCTTAGGGGATAACTCAGTTTGTAGTTTTGGGGGAATTGTCATGTTGTTTTTCATGCCATCCACATGATTTTATATTCTCAGCAATAGTGTAACAAGGGTTCCTAAAGGTATTTTCATTTCCCTGATAGTGTCCTTTAAGAATGAAAGTTATAGGGGCACCTGGGTGGCTCAGTGGGTTAAAGCCTCTGCCTTCGGCTCAGGTCATGATCCCAGAGTTCTGGGATGGAGCCCCGCATCGAGCCCCTCATGGAGCCCCGCATGGAGCTCTCTGCTCAGCAGGGAGCCTGCTTCCTCCTCTCTCTCTGCCTGCCTCTCTGCCTACTTGTGATCTCTGTCAAATAAATAAATCTTAAAAAAAAGAATGAAAGTCATTAATTTGATGAGGTCCAAATTTGATAAAGCCTATTTCCTTCCCTTTTTGCTCTTGGTGTGTTAGCTACAAAGTCTTTGCCAAATACAAGTTCAGAATTGTTTCCTATATTTTATGTAAATGTGTTATAATTTACTCTTATGTTTAGGTCTTTATCCTTTCTTTTAAATTATTGTATGTGGTGTCCTGTAAGGATAAAACCTCTTTCCTTTGCATATAGCTATCCAATTGACCTAGCACAAATTTATGAAAAGAATATTCTTTTTTTTTTTTCTTTGTTAGAGAGGGAGAGGCAGGGAGGAGGGGCAGAGGGAGAAGGAGTGAAAGAATCTTTTTTTTTTTTTTTAAAGCTTAACCAGACAACAAGAGTGAAAGAATCTTAATCAGGCTCCATGCCTAGCACAGAGCCCAACACAGGGCCGATCTCACAACCTTGAGATCATGACATGAGCTGAAATCAGGAGTCAGACACTAAATTGATTAAGCCACCCAGGCACCCTTGAAAAGAATATTCTTGTCCTATTCTTGGTCCCCCCCACCAAAATCAGTTGACTATAGATGTATGGGTTTATTTCTCAAATATTTTTTTAAAAAGATTTTATTAATTTACTTGAGAGAGAGAGAACATGGGGAAGTGGAGAGGGAGATGGAGAAACAGACTCCCCACTGAACAGGGAGGCTGACATGGGGCTCAATCCCAGGACCCTGAGATCAGGAACTGAGCTGAAGGCAGAAACTTAAACAACTAAACCATCCAGACACCCCTATTTCTCAAGTCTTAATCTTCTGTCAGTACCACATTCTCTTTTTAAAAAGATTTTATTTATTTGACAGAGAGCACAAGTAGGGGGAGTAGCAGGCAGAGGGAGAGGGAAGAAGCAGGCTCCCCAGTGAGCAGAGAACCTGATGCGGGTCTTAATCCCAGGGCCCTAGGATCATGACCTTAGCCAAAGGCAGACTTTCACTGAATGATTGAGCCACCCGGTGCCCCAGTACCACATTCTCTTGATTACTACTGCATATTACAAAGTTGTGAAATCAAGAAATGTTAGTCCTACCACTTTGTTTTTCTTTTTCAAGAGTACTTTGGCTATTCTGGTTCCCTTGCAATTCCATATAATTTTAAAAACCATCTTGACAATTTATATAAGGGAGATAAACTGGGATCATGATAGGTATTGTGCCGAGTCTCTAGATCATTTAGGGGCTAGTGCTATTTCAACAATATTAAGTTTTCTGATTCATTTACCCATTTATTAATTTCTTTTGCTCATGTTTTAGTTTTCTGAGTATTCATTTTGGACTTCTTTTGCTAAATTATCCCTAAGTATGTTATTCCTTTTGATTTCATTGTAAATGCATCTCTTAATTTTATTATCAGACTATTCTTTTTTTTAAAAAAAAGGATTTTATTTATTTGAGAGAGAGTAAGAGGGTGAGCACAGCAGGGGGAGTGGCAGAGGGAGAGGGAGAAGCAGGCTCCCTGCTGAGCAGGGAGTTGACATGGGGCTAGATCCTGAGACTCCCGGGATCATGACCAGAGCTGAAGGCAGACACCTAGCCAACTGAGCCACCCAGGTGCCCCCAGACTATTCCTTACAAGTGTATAAAAATACAGTTGTAGGGTACCTGGGTGGCTCAGTCAGCTAAGTGTCTGACTCTTGATTTCCACTCAGGTCATTGTCTCAGTGTCATGGGATAAAGCCCCAAGTCAGGCTCTGCACTGGGCATGCAGCCTGTGTGGGATTCTCACTCTCTCCTTCTGCCCCTTCCCTGTGCTCTCTCTCTCTCTCTCAAAAACTTTTCTTAAAAACTTTTAGACACTGATCTTGGATCCAACCAATTTGCTGAATTCAATTATTCGGGTTTTTTAAAAAAAAAGATTTCATTTTTAAGTAATCTCTACACCCAATATGGGGCTTGAACTTACAACCCACGATCAAGAGTCCCATGCTCTACCAACTGAACCAGCTAGGCACCCCTCAATTATCAGTTTTAGAAGGTTTTTTTTTTTTAGTGGATTTTTTAGAATTTTCTAGAAACAAGATACCTCAGTGGTATAGTTTTACCACTGGTATAGTTTTACATCTTAACCAACCTTAATGTGTTTTGTTTCCTTTTCCTGCATAATAGTTTTAGCTAAAATAGATGGTGCATCCAGAATATAAATGGCAAGAGCATATATCTTTGCTTTGTTCCTTACTTCAGGGGAATGCATCCAGGTTTTCACAACTAAAAACAACATTAGTTTCGGTTTTCCATAGATGCTCTTTTTTAAAAGATTTTATTTATTTATTTATTTTACAGAGAGAGAGAGAGAGACAGTGAGAGAGGGGACACAAGCAGGGGTAGTGGGAGAGGGAGAAGCAGGCTTCCCATAGGGCAGGGAGCCCAACGTGGGGCTTGACCCCAGGATCCTGGGATCATGACCTGAGCCAAAGGCAGAGGCTTAAGGACTGAGCCACCCCGGTGCCCCTCCATAGATGCTCTTAATGAGCTTGGTTAATTTCCTTTTACACCTGATATGCTGAGTGGTTTAATCACACAAGCATATTAAATTTTGTCACTTATTTTCTCTGAGGCAACTGAGATCTTGCTATTTTGTTTCTTACTGTATCGATGTCCTTCATTATTACATTAACAGATTTTGAGATATTAACCCAAGCTTTCATCCCTGGATTGTATCCTACTTAGTCATGATATAGAATATTATGTATTGCTGGATCAGGTTTGTGGGTTCACAAAATGAGTGTGAAGTGTTCTCCCCATTCTCATTTGTTTCTACTTATACTCTTCTGGGAGGAATGTAACTCCATGCTGCCATTGTGGAAAATAGTAAAATAGTATGGCAGTTGTTTTTTTAAAAATATACAGATTATTATCACATGATCCAGCAATCCCACTTCTGAGTGTATACCCAAAAGAATTCAAAACATGGACTCAAACATATTTGTCCACCTGTGTTTGCAAGAGCATTATTTACAGTGGCCAGAAGGTGGAAGCAACCCAAGTGTCCATCAGAGATGAATGGGTAAACAAAATATGGTATACACATACAGCAAAATATTACTCAGCTTTAAAAGAAATGAAATTCTGACACATGCTATACCATGGGTGACCCTTGAGGACATAAGTGAAACAAGCCAGTCAAAAAAAGACAAAAACTGTATGATTCCACTTATATGAGGTGCCTGGAGTTATCAAATTCACAGAGACAAAAGAACAGTGGTTCTCAGGGGTTAGGATCCCAGGGAAGAGGGGATTTGTTGTTTAATGTGTATAGAGTTTCAGTTTTGCAAGATGAAAACAGTTCTGGATACTGGTTTCACAGTCAGTGTGGCTCACTACTGAACTCTACACTTAAAAATGGGTAAGATTATTTATAGAATGTGTATATTACCACCATTAAAAGTAAAAAGTTTAATAAGAGAATGAGCACACAACCCATAGAATGAAAGGAAATTTTGCAAATAATATAACTGAAAATACTTGTATCAAAATATAGAGGGACACCTGGGTGGCTCAATTAGTTGAGCATCTACCTCTTGATTACAGCTCAGGTCATGATCTCAAGGTCATGAGATAGAGCCCCATGTCAGGCTTCACACTTGGCATGAGTCTGCTTAGGATTCTCTCTTTCCCTCTTCTGCCCTCCCTCCCCCACTTGCATGTATTCTGGAAAACAATATGAAGTATTTATCTATCTACCTATCTATATAATGGAATATTACTCAGCCATAAAAAGAACGAAATCTTGCCATTTACAACAACATAGATGGAGCTAGAGAGTATAATGCTAAGTGAAATAAGTCAGTCAGAGAAAGATACCATATGATTTCATTTATATGTGGAATTTCTTTAAAAGATTTTATTTATTTATTTATTTGACAGAGATCACAAGCAGGCAGTCAAGCAGGTAGAGAGGGGGAGAGGGGGAAGCAGGCTCACCGCCGAGCAGAGAGCCCGATGCGGGGCTCGATCCCAGGACACTGGGATCATGACCTGAGCTGAAGGTAGGGGCTTTAACCCACTGAGCCACCCAGGTGCCCCTCATTTATATGTGGAATTTAAGAAACAAACAAACAAAACAAGACAAGAAACAAAACAAACAAGCAAAGGAAAAAGAGAGAGAAAGACAAACCAAGAAACAGACTCTTTGGTATTAAGAACAAATTGATGGTTACTAGAGGGGAGATGGGTGAGGGCATGGGGGAAATAGGGGATGGGGATAAAAGAGTACATTTATCATGATGAAAAATAATATAAAGTAAAATGATAAAAAAAGAAATGCTCTCCCCAAAGTTCCTCAAATAAGTGGAAAATGCTTTAAGAGTTTTGCAATCCAATCTCTTAAGCATATTAATACTTTCAAACATGCCATATTTATGTAACCTTTTCTTGTGTCTTATTATATGAGTCCAAACAGTAATCAAATTACCGTATAGGTTTTATAACTTTTATCTAGCACAGTTCTCTCAGTATACATTCAAACAGTGATCTAAAATAAATGTCTTTTCAGTGTAAAACGTATACCAGAGGGGCGCCTGGGTGGCTCAGTGGGTTAAAGCCTCTGCCTTCGGCTCAGGTCATGATCCGAGGGCCCTGGAATCGAGCCCCGCGTCGGGCTCTCTGCTCAGTGGGGAGCCTGCTTCCCTTCCTCTCTCTCTGCCTGTCTCTCTGCCTACTTGTGATCTCTGTCTGTCAAATAAATAAAATCTTAAAAAACAAAACAAAAACCAACCAAACAAACAAAAAGTATACCAGAGAATTTAGTCAATACAGTTTACAACTTGTGATTGGTTTTAGAAGAGTCCCTGCACCCACCTGGGACTGGGGTTCCAACTTCCCACCACATTGTGGTGTTTGGAAGGCAATAGGATTTTTAAACTGTGAAGTAGGTAGGGATGGGGAAGTGTTGGGTGCAACACCCAACGCTTTCAAATAATCAAAGATCAAAATGGAGCCAGGTGACTCTTAAGGGTCTGTATTTGTAAGGAAGGGTCAAGCTCTACCAGTGGACTCTCCGAATTACCCTCCAAATTAAAAATCCCTGGAGGGGGCACCTGGGTGGCTCAGTGGGTTAAGCCGCTGCCTTCGGCTCAGGTCATGATATCAGGATCCTGGGATCGAGTCCCGCATCGGGCTCTCTGCTCAGCAGGGAGCCTGCTTCTCTCTCTCTCTCTCTCTCTCTCTCTCTCTCTCTCTCTCTCTCTCTCTCTGCCTGCCTCTCTGTCTACTGCGATCTCTCTCTGTCAAATAAATTTAAAAAAAAAGAATTAAAAGAAAATAATAATAAAAAAATAAAAATCCCTGGAGAGAACGAGTTTCAGTTCCCCAGACATCTCCGCTCTGGCCAGCTGTCACTCCCGACGGAGCGGGGGTGGGCCTCGCCACCTGTCCAATCAGAGGAGACGTCAGGGCAGGTGGGCGGGGCGATGCTCCGCAGTCACTCAGCTGGAGGTTCAGGCTCCCGCCATTGTTGGGATCCTGGGGTCCCTGCCCTTAGAGCTTCTAGGTCTCCCTTCTTGGGTTTCTGTCTTTCTTAGACCTGTACCTTCCCCGAACTCGTAGGCAGAACGGCGGGAGACCCCGGAAAGCTAGAAATGGTGAGTGTGCCGGCCGGGCCTTCCAGACAGGGGGGCGGAGTACCGGGTGGAACCGCCCGGAGATGGCCGGGGGCGCGAGCTGGCCTCCCTGAGGAGAACTCAAGTCTGTGACTCGAGTCGGTCGGTGGCTCCGCTAGGACCTCAGTCCCCTCCCGCGCGCGGCCTGGGGGCTGGGCCCGCAGCCGGGACCCCGGCGTCCTGTCCCGTCCCTGCGTCCGGCAACTTCGGCCCTGTGGACGGCTCAGCGCCCGCAGCTCCGCGTCTCCCCACATTGTGCGGTGACCCCCGGTGACCGGGGACGATCGTGACTGGCTCCCTGGAGTTCGTGCTCGGGAGGTGCCATGGTCTGTGGGGTCTTCAGCTCCTCCTTTCTTTTCAGAGGGGACCTCGTTTTTCCTGAGTTTCCCAAAATTGTGGGAAACAGTGAAATCCACGATCCTGTCGCGGCACCCGCGCCCGGTTCCACCCCGCTCCCAGCTCTCCCTAGGAATGGCAGTCGTTGCGTAAATTTCCAGATCCCTCCTGGCCCACTTACATCTCCAATTCACAGCGTCACTAGGAACTAGCTATTCGTCCTTCATGGTGCATTTCAAACAGACCCAGTATTTCAATTATTTATCATTTTTTCCTGCTCTCAGTGGACGGCGCTTTTAAACGGGGATGGAGTTTTTAAACGGGTTTAGTTTTTGTTCCTGGATATTTTACGGAAGAGAAAAATAGCGAATAATGACCTGGAACAGTGTTGTATGAAATCCTTGTGCCCCTCCTTCCAGGCTCGTTCCGGGGCACAGTCATCCTATGGGAAGTCCTTCGGCTGGAGGTTCCTCTTTGAAACTTTCCTGGGTGACCTGTCCTGTGAGCACGGTCCTTCCCCCGGTTTGCCACTTTTTTTTTTTTTTTTTTTTTTTTTTTTTTAAATTTGACAGAGAGCGAGCGAGCGCACAAGCAGGCGGAGCAGTAGGCAGAGGGAGAAGCAGCCCTCCCCCCCAGCTGAGCCAGGAGCCCGATGTGGGGCTGGATGCCAGGACCCTGGGATCATCCCGAGCCAAAGGCAGATGTTTAACTGCCTTTGAGGTGCCCCTCAGTTTGTCACCTTTAAAAGATTATTCAATTAACTTTAGTCTCAGATTTTTCAGTGAATAAAAATTTATTAAATCCATACATCGTGAAAAACTGTAAAATATTTACAAAGAGTCAAGAAAGGGGTGAATTCAGGAAAAAAAAAATTCTAGTGTTACCCTGCAGGTATTATTATTTTTTACTTTTTTCCTCCCTTGAATGTGTTACTGATACTCAGGTCTGTTTTTTCATTTCGAATGAGTTCAAATGGATTTCCATGGCTTAGACTTGCAGACCTATAGTGTTCAACTATGATTAGTAGTTTATAAAACAGGTTGTTCTGTTAATAATTAACATCTTAATATTTATTTATTTTTGTGAATGCAGTCCATACTTGTGAGGTTTCTTACTGAGCCAGTAAAATGCCCTACATTTTTTTCCCCCTTCCTTTCCACGTAAACACTGGGTTTGACTGATTTGCTGGATTGTTCAGACATTCAGTTTATGTTATTTAAGATATCGCTGGTGGATGGGGTGCCTGGGTGGCTCAGTGGGTTAAAGCCTCTGCTTTCGGCTCAGGTCATGATCCCAGGGTCCTGGGATCGAGCCCCACATCCGGCTCTCTGCTCTGCGGAGAGCCTGCTTCCTCCTCTCTCTCCCTGCCTGCCTCTCTTGCCTACTTGTAATCTGTCTGTCAAATAAATAAATAAAATCTTAAAAAAAAAAAAAGATATCGCTGGTGGTGCAAAGCAATGTCAGTGGCAGGCAGAGGCCTCAGGACGGTGTCTCTAAGCTCTGGCCCCCTTGAGCCTTCAAGGGGAAGTATATAGAGCCCAGTATTTCTTCCTGGATCGCCTCCCCTGCACGTGTGTGAAGCTCCCAGAGTTCATTCCTGTGGCTGCTCACGTGTTCGTTATCATTCCTTCCATATACTGACCCATTCCAGGGCTTCTGTCTCCACCAGGAGAGTCTAGAATTTGGATTTCTTTTTTTTTTTTTTTAAAGTAAGCTCTACACCCAAGGTGGGGCTTGAGTTCATTCCAAGATCAGTAGTCACATACTCTACCCACCGAATCAGCCAGGTGCTCCTAGAATGTGGAACTTTCTGAATGTGGCTTTCCTTCCTTCCTGTGGGAAGCAGGCGGCTCATATGTGCTGATCCTAATATTTCTTTACTTTGGGTTCCTTTAGTGATTAAATAGTACAGCCCTTTGGCTCTAGTTTCTTTAAGCACTTGGGCTCTGGAATTGTGAGTTGATTGAGAGATACAGTGGGAGGAAAGCAAGGAAATTGTGGAACTAAGTAGAATTTGTGTTCTCTTTAGACAGGAGAGCTTCAAGACGTGAGAGGCACTCAGTTAAGTTTTCTTAGGGTAATTTTTCATTTTTGGATCAGTGAGAGCATGTCCATGCCCCTAGAGAGTACTGACACTCAACAGGCTAAAGCAATTGAATTCCTATTTTTTTTAAAGATTTTATTTACGGGGCGCCTGGGTGGCTCAGTGGGTTAAAGCCTCTGCCTTCAGCTCAGATCATGATCCCAGGGTCCTGGGATCCAGCCCCACATCGGGCTCTCTGCTCGGCGGGGAGCCTGCTTCCTTCTCCCTCTCTGTGTGCTTGTGATCTCTGTCTGTCAAATAAATAAATAAATTTTAAAAAAAGATTTTATTTATTTGACAGAGAGAGAGAGAGAGATCACAAGTAGGCAGAGAGGCAGCAGAGAGAGAGAGGGGGAAGTAGGCTCCCTGCTGAGCAGAGAGCCCGATGCGGGACTCGATCCCAGGACCCTGAGATCATGATCTGAGCTGAAGGCAGAGGCTTAACCCACTGAGCCACCCAGGCACCTTTTGAATTCCTATTTTAATTGATGTAAGAAAAACTGCCCAAAGCTTAGGTAAATATTTGAAAACCCAGTGCATGTAAGGTGCTCAATTCAAACCCCTAATGTAAGTAATATGCTACTTATTCCTGGAAAATACCCTGCATGTGATATAGGGGATGGACAAACTGTGGTGCCCCATGTCCTGCTAGTTAGACATTTGAAAATTTTCATAAACCATACAAATGGTTTACATTTTTGTAACCTTTAGTGTTTAAAGGAATTATATCTTAAAATGATTTCCTGTGTACAAAGTTAAAATGAAATCAAGACTGTTAAATACTATAATATACATAAATTATTATACATAAATTCATATATATGTGTGTGTATATATATGTGTATATGTGTGTGTATATAAAGGTTTTATTTATTCCAGAGAGGGGGAGAGGGAAGGAGTGGAGGGAGAGGGATAAGCCAGCTTCACACTGAGCACAGAACCTGATGTGGGGCTAGAGCTAAGGACCATGAGATCATGATCTGAACCAAAACCAAGAGTCAGACGCTCAAGTGACTGAGCCACTCATGCGCCCCGAGTTTATATATATATTTAAAATAAATTTGTAAGATAGGGGGTGTAACTTAAGAAAATCACCGTGAATGTCGGGGCGCCTGGGTGGCTCAGTGGGTTAAGGCCTCTGCCTTCAGCTCAGGTCATGATCCCAGTGTCCTGGGATCGAGCTCCGCATCAGACTCTGCTCAGCAGGAAGCCTGCTTCCCCCTCTCTCTCTGCCTGCCTCTCTGCCTACTTGTGGTCTCTGTCAAATAAATAAAATAAAATTTATTTTTAAAAAAAGAAAGAAAATCACTGTGAACGTATCTGAGTTTCTTCCAGCCCTGTTAAGCCTATCCACCCCCCAAATACAGAGTTTTGATCATTTCTTGAGCCTCCTATATCCAAGAAGCACTTGCAAGTGTATATTATTCTTATTGATGTTTGTCCTTGTCACTTAAAAGTTGTCTTCACAAAAATGAGACCTCTTGCACTGTACCCTCTAACAGAGTAGTTCATATGGCCCAATGTAAAATTGCATAGGCCCTTGAAGGATTGAAACCATATACAAAACCTGTTCAGTGAAGGGTTGACTATTCCCAGTGCTTCTCCTTTGAAAAGCCGAATTTGACTTATTCTTACCTGGAACAACTGAATGACACCTCACAGTGGATTGCCACAACTGTGTAACTGTAACTGTGGTCACGCCCAATGGACCTCTATACCCAGTCCCCAACTTCAGGGAAATTATTGATTCAGCCAATCAACAACAGGGTAAGTACCCTGCTGTCACAGACTGGGTGGGGTCTGTTCTGGTCGGTGCTTACCTCAACTGCCTTGCAGTGGCAGTGGCCTTCATCTTGAAGGGACACAGTACACCTTTCCTGAGTGATCCTCATGGATCTTCAACAGTTTTGCTCTCCCAAACAGTCATCTGAACTGCATCTGGGTTTCTCCAAGAACACAGGTGCCCCATTAATGATCTCCTCCCCTGAGGACATACTAGGGAGGCAAACATTGAGAAAAGGAGCTAGCAAAATGTGGATGGGGCATTGTCATGCATAAATGTGAGGCCTGGTCAACCTTGTTGTTTTACTGGAAATTGTTTGATAATGTGACACCTCCCCTCTCTAACATCACGAGGAAATAGCTGTTCTCCCAGCAGCACTCATATCTACTGTGTTCCAGAGGAAACATATTTCTTGTTTACAAATTTTACTTGAACCCATTTATGCTATTACAGTGAGTACCGGTACCTCAAAAGGCTGGAGAGTCTTGAAACTGCACTGAACTGGCACTGGTAGTGCCCACAGACTTCTTCACTTGGGTGCTTCCTTGACCTTCTTTCATGCCTCCTGGAGTTACCCATGATGGCCTTGAAAAAGGCTGCTCTTTGGCCAGCTTGAGACATGGGGCAAACCATGGACCTTTGGGATAGCCAGGTACAGGAGGGCATGGCCCACCCTCTCCTCAGTCTTTTGCAAGATGCCATGGTGTTGGAGGAAGTCCCCCCCTTTCCCAGACCCCTGGGCTCTCTGGGGAGCTCCATATGAGTACTTAAGTGCAAAGCAATGGGAGTTCATAGACTTTAGGTATGACATCACCACATTTGTACATAATGGAGTTTGGGCAGAACTGCTGCTTCTTATGTCTGAATTGGATTAGACCAGAGGGTCATCACAATTTACCGTACATCAATCAGTCATCTTAGCACCAGGTGACGGTTGACACCATCTTCACCTGTTCACTAGTCTTGAGTGACTCTCTGAGTTGCCCCGCTGGGTAAAAGAACTCTAGGAATCCTATGTCTCCACTACCCCCAATATAAATCAAAGTAACACTTGTCTGTATGTATATTAAGGCCAGAACACAAGGCCTTGCCAGGAGACATGTAATAGATGTCTAAGTCCAGATGTTACCGATAGTAACAAAGGCACTCATTTCACTTCTCAAAATACACTGTGCTGGGCACTCTTACAGGCATTCACTGCAAGTTTCTCCTCTCTTCCAAGTCTCAGGGTGCAGACTTCATAAAGCATCATAATGGCTTACTGAAATAAGTTGAAATACATTGAATGAAAGATGGTCTATGCCTCACATGGGTCAGTTATCAGGTGTGAATATTAATGTGTCTGTCTTTTTCTTTTCCTAGTACACTTTTT
>PISX010024833.1:0-27172 GCA_004024625.1 Mellivora capensis | reverse complement strand
TTACCCTAGCTTTTAGAGAATTTAGATTAGATTGGAACTCATTGAGAGCCTTGTGAACATCATCCCTGGTGGCTTTCAGTTCTGCCCTAATATTGTGAACATCATCCCTGGTGGCTCTCAGTTCTGCCCTAATCAATTCCATTTGGTCGTCCATGGCTTTCTCCAACCTCGCTGTTGCCTGGATAATTGTTAGCCTGAATTCCCTTTCCGACATAATGTCTATGTCGGTAGCCATTAGCTCTGTTGCAGAGGGCCCATCCTCTGAATTTTTCTTCTGTTGGGCATTCCTTCTCCTAGTCATTTTGGTGAGAGTTGGCTGAATGGTTGTAGTTGGATGTATCGACCTTCGTGAAGTGAAGGTGCACCCTGGAATGCTTCTGAGCAATCAAGAGTCCCCACCTAAATGAAAGAAAAAAAAGAAAGAGAGAAAGCACTAAAAGAGAGAAAGAGAGAGAGAGAGAGACAGGAAAAATAAAGAAGGATAAAAGAGAAGGCTCAGCCCAAATGGGCCCCAAGGTAAGGTTTGTGAAGTATACAAACAAATACAGACAAACAAAAAAGACTGATAAAAGCATATGACAAGAGAAGAAAAAAAATTATGTATATATATATGTAGAAGCAAACAAAGAAACAAACAGACAGACAAACAAACAAACAAAAAAGACCCTCGTCAAAAAGAACCCTAAGTATAAGATTTATATACTACCAGGACAAACACAAGTATACAAAAATACTGGTAGGAGAAAAGGTTGGGAGAGTGGTTGTAAATTCTCAGTGTAGGCGAGGAAGGTTATTTTGCTTCTTCCTGGATGTATCTTGACATCTTTTTTAAAGGATACAACTTACCTAAGATAACAGGGGATTCAAAATTGATTTACCTATAGGGGTAGCATTGATTGGGGGAAAGGGGATTACCTTGAATTTTAACTGTATATGAATATTAGCAAATAAAAGTAAAGAAAAGAATGATCTAAACTAAACTAAAGTGAAATTTAAAAAAATAAAAGAATAAAAAAATAGAAAAGCAGAAGAAAAACTTGGGTATATGTATCAAAATGTTCAGGTTAAAAGGTTATTATGGAATTTGATGTACTGGACATCTCACTGTGATGGTAAATAGGCTAAAAAATCTACATAAAAAAATAAAAAAGATTAAAAAAAAGTTTAAAAAATGAACCAGAATAGTGGGAACGAATTAAGAATTAAACGTATCTATGAAGTAGTAGTGATTGTTGTCTCCTCGGCAGGTTGGCTCTCTGGGGGAGGGGCCTGCCGCGTGGGTTTTCAGGCGGTGTTTCCTGAGTTAAGTCCTCCCGCCCCCCTCCAGGGGGTGGGCTCTGAGGAAACTGGGCCTTCAGGCTTTTGTTCTCTGGAGGTTTTTATGTCTGTTCATTTGTTATCTCTCCCCTTGGCAGCTCCCGATGGTTCTTGGAGGTTTAGAGGAAAGCAAACTGCACCCAGACCTCCCTCCCAGAGAGAAGCCCCAGTCCGTTCCCCTCTGGGTGCTGCAGAGCAGGTTCCCAGCCTCGTCTCTGAGGACACCTGTGCGTCCTGCATGTACTCAAAACCACAATCGGCAGCTGTCCGGGCAGCTCCAGACCGCCAGAAACGTTCCAAGCAGGGAAGGCACACAGAGATTTTCCCACTGGCCCGAGCTGAGAGCGATCAGACTTTCTGGGTCCTAGAGAGCGCTGCTGGCTGGCGCCCGCGTGTCTCTCTCTCGGGGAGGAGGTGGAGAGCGTCTCAGGCTCTGCTAGCGTGGCGCAGCACACACGTGGGGACTGCAAAAGGCTGTTTCTGCTCCATGAGGCTCCCAGCCCCTGCCACATGCCAAGCGCCCTTAGGAGGTCTCCTCCCAGCTCAGGGAGGGCTCAGGGACCTGGTTTCTCCGCCGCACTCTCTCTGGCTCAGCGCCAGGGGTGTCTGTCCTCCGTGGGGGACTTAAGCCCCTGTCCCTAACCATTCCAATTCCCACAATTTCCCCCTGCAATTCTTTGCTCTTTTTGAGTGCTTTCTATCAGTCTTCAAGTTAATGCTGGTCCCCAGTCTTAGGGGACTCTCGTATTTGGGTATCACTTCCCAATGCGTCTCCTCTGGTGGCTCCCTCCCCCTTTTGTTTATCTTCCGATCCCAGTCCGGTGTTCCCACTCTGCTTTACCTGCCCGCTGGCGTCTTCTGCCCCCGTAGAGATCCTGACGTGTAGAATTCTGATCTCAGGCTGATTTCATGAGTGGTCGGAGTTCCTTGGTAGGTCATCAGCTCACTTTAGGGGACAGGTTGAACCAGAGCCTCCTCCTAGTTCCCTGCCATCTTGTCTCCGCCTCATACGTGTAATTTAAGAAACAAAACATATGAACACAGGGGGAAAAAGAGGCAAATCAAAAGACAAAGGATATACTCCTTTTTTTTCTTTTAACTAACATGAATTTATTATATAATTTTGTAGATGATTATTACAGGTGCAGTCAGCTGGTTTCTCTACTCCAGGTCTACAAGATTGAAATCCAGATGTTCCTGCCTGAACTTTTATCTGTGGGTTTTATTAACATATAATGTATTATTTGTTTCAGGGGTATAGGTCTGTGATTCATCAGTCTTACACAATTCACAGTAGCACATACCCTCTGCAATGTCCATCACCCAGCTATCCCGGCCCTCCGAACCCTCTCCCCTCCAACAACCCTCAGTTTGTTTCCTGAGATTAAGAGTCTCTTATGGTTTGTCTCCCGATCTTGTTTTGTCTTGTTTCATTTTTCCTTCCCCTATGATCCTCTGTCTTGTTTCTCAGATTCCTCATATCAGTGAGATCATATGGTAATTGTCTTTCTCTGATTGACTTATTTCACTTAGCATAATAGCCCCTTAGTTCCATCCATGTCATTGCAAAGGGCAAGATTTCAGTATTTTTTATGGCTGCATTATGTGTGTGTGTGTGTATAATAAATTTATATATAGATATATATATAAAATAAATTTATAGTTTATTTTATAAATACATTATAAATGTATTTCTATATATAGCCACACTATGGAAGGAGCCTAGCTGTCCATCAACAGATGAATGGTATATATACCACATTTTCTTTATCTATCTATATCTATCTATAAAATTATAAGTTTATTTTATAAATATATATAGATATAGATATATAAAGAAAATATGGTATATATACCACATTTTCTTTATCCATTCATCTGTTGATGGACACCTAGGCTCCTTCCATAGTGTGGCTATTGTGGACATTGCTGCTATAAACATTGGGGGGCATGTACCCCTTCAGATCATTACATTTTTACCTTTGGGGTAAATACAGTAGTGTGATTGCTGGGTCATAGGGTAGCTCTATTTTCAACTTAAAAAATTATTTTTATTATTTATTTGACAGATAGAGATCACGAGTAGGCAGAGAGGCAGGAAGAGAGAGAAAGCAGGGAACCAGGCTCCTGGCTGAGCAGAGAGCCTGGTGCGGGGCTCGATCCCAGGACCCTGAGATCATGACCTGAGCTGAAAGCAGAGGCTTAATCCACTGAGCCACCCAGGCGCCTCTCAAATTTTTTGTTTTAAAGATTTTATTTACTTGACAGAGAGAGATCACAAGTAGGCAAAGAGGCAGGCAGAGAGAGAGGGGGAAGCAGGCTCCCTGCTGAGCAGAGAACCTGATGCGGGCCTCGATCCCAGGACCCTGAGATCATAACCTGAGCCAAAGGCAAAGGCTTAACCGACTGAGCTATCCAGGCATCCCATTTTCAACTTTTTGAGGAACCTCCATACTGTTTTCTAGAGTGGCTGCACAAGCTTGCATTCCCACCAACAGTGTAGGAGGGTTCCCCTTTCTCCGCATCCTTGCCAGTGTCTGTCATTTCCTGACTTGTTAACTTTAGCCATTCTGACTGGTGTGAGGTGGTATCTTTTTTTAAATTTCTTTTCAGTGTAACAGAATTCATAGTTTTTGCACCACACCCAGTGCTCCATGCAATGTGTGCCCTCCATAATACCCACCACATGGCTCCCCCAACCTCCCACCCCCCGCCCCTTCAAAAACCCTCAGGTTGTTTTTCAGAGTCCATAGTTTCTCATGGTTCATCTCCCCCTCCAATTTCCCTCAACTCCCTTCTCCTCTTCATCTCCCCATGTCCTCTGTGGTATCTTACTGTGGTTTTGATTTGTATTTCCCTGATGCTGAGTGATTTTGAGCACTTTTTCATGTGTCTATTGGCCATTTGGATATCTTCATTGCTGAAATATCTGTTCATGTCTTATGCCCATTTCTTGGATTATTTGTTCTTTGGGAACAAAGAACAAACGAGTTTGATCAGTTCTTTTTTTTAAAATTAATTAATTTATTTTTATTTCTTTTCAGCGTAACAATATTCATTGTTTTTGCCCCACACCCAGTGCTCCATGCAATACGTGCCCTCCCTAAAACCCACCACCAGGCTCCCCTAACCTCCCACCCCCCGCCCCTTCAAAACCCCTCAGGTTGTTTTTCAGAGTCCATAGTCTCTCATGGTTCACCTCCCCTTCCAATTTTCCTCAACTCCCTTCTCCTCTCCATCTCCCCATGTCCTCTATGTTATTTGTTATGCTCCACAAATAAGTGAAACCATAAGAGTTTGATCAGTTCTTTATAGATTTTGGATACTAGCCCTTTATCTGCTATGTCATTTGCAAATATCTTCTCCCATTATGTCAGTTGTCTTTTGGTTTGTTGACTGTTTCTTTTGCTGTGCAAAAGCTTTTGATCTTGATGAAGTCCAGTAGTTCACTTTTGCCTTTGCTTCCCTTGCCTTTGGTGATGTTCCTAGAAAGAAGTTGCTGCGGCTGAGGTCGAAGAGGTTGCTGCCTGTGTTCCCCTCAAGGATTTTGATGGATTCCTTTCTCACATTGAGGTCCTTCATCTATTTTGAGTCTATTTTTGTGTATGGTGTAAGGAAGTGGTCCAGTTTCATTCTTCTGCATGTGGCTGTCCGATTTTCCCAACACCATTTGTTGAAGAGACTGTCTTTTTTTCCATTGGACATTCTTTCCTGCTTTGTCGAAGATTAGTTGACCATAGAGTTGAGGGTCCATTTATGCACTCTTTATTCTATTCCATTGGTCTATGTGTTTGTTTTGCATCAGTACCATACTGTGTTGATGACTACAGATTTGTAATAGAGCTTGAAGTCCAGAATTATGAGGCTACCAGCTTTGGTTTTCTTTTTCAGCATTCCTCTGGCTATTCAGGGTCTTTTCTGGTTCCATACAAATTTTAGGATTATTTGTTCCATTTCTTTGAAAAAAAGTTGATGTTATTTTGATAGGGATTGCATTAAATGTGTAGATTTCTCTAGGAGCATAGACACAAAAGACAGACTCTTAATTAGAACAAAGCCATGGTTACCAGAGGTTATGTGTGTGGGAGATGGGTGAAATTGGTGTTGGGGATGAAGAGGACACTTGTCTCGATGAACATGGAGTAATATATGATATTGTTGAATCACTGTATTGTGCACATGAAACTGCTATAACACTGTATGTTAACCATGCTGGGATTAAAATTAACAAAAAACACACAAAAAGAATAGGTCAGAAAATAAATATTATCAAAAACTTATTACATATCATCTCTGGATATGCAAGTATATCATCATTCCTCTGGACTGGCAAGCAGCACTGTACATACAGTATGCCTAGAGATTAAATCTGATTTTGACCAGCATGGACTTTGCCTCATTGTAAAGTAATTCCCCAAATTGCTCTCTTTCTCACTCTGATGACATATGGCATGAAGCATATAAATCACATCCACATTTTTCTGGCTACCTTTGTGAGAGCCCTGTAACCTGACACAAGCCGACTCCTGGAAGTTCCTAAGATTAAAAACAGTGACTGTGAGGTGCCTGGGTGGCCCGGTGGGTTAAGCTGCTGCCTTCAGCTCAGGTCATGGTCTCAGGGTCCTGGGATCGAGCCCCGCATCGGGTTCTCTGCTCAGCAGGGAGCCTGCTTCCATTTCTCTCTCTGCCTACTTGTGATCTCTCTCTCTGTCAAATAATAAATAAAATAAATAATAAATAATTATAATTATATGATTATATATAATATATATAAAAATATAATATGATTATATAATTATAATAAATAAATAATAAATAATAAAATAAATAAAATCTTTAAAAAATAAATTAAAAAAAACAGTGACTGTACTTTACAGATTATGTTTGTTGATGATTTTCTCAAGTTTGACCCTTTTGTTCAATGGTATGACTCCTCAAAGAGGCCTCCTCTAACTAGGGACAACCCAACCACCACACTCCCCCCCTCCATCACATACCATCTGCTCCTTGCCTCACTTCCCTTAGCACTCATCACAGTCAAGCTCACTGTACTCGGTGCATATTTGCCTGTCTTCCCCAAATGAAAGTAAGATCTATGGAAGCAGAGACTTCTCTTTTGAATATTTTGTTCTTTGCTATGCCTCTTTTGTTCATCAAATATAGGTGCTCAGTATTTGTTGAGTGATCATTTGGGTAGAGTGGTAAATAAGAGAGATAAGATACATTCTTTATGACCTTATGTTTTAATTCTAGGAAGGCACATGTAATGGAGTGTTCTTTCTGTCCCCACAAAATTCATGTGTTGACATTCTAATACACCCTGTGAAAGTGTTAGGAAGTAAAGCTTTGTGGGCTGATTAGTTCATGAACAAGCACTCCTCGTGAATGTGATTAATGCCTTTATAAAGAGGACCCAGAGAACTCTCTTGTCTGACTCCTGTCTGAGGACTCAATGAGAAGATGGCTGTCTATAACTGGGAAGCAGACTACACAAGACACCAAATCTGCCAATACCTTGATCCTGGCCTCTTCAGTCATAGCAGTTTTGTTACAACAGCCCATATGGACTAAGACAATACTTTTTTAAAAAGTTTTTATTTAAATTCCAGTTAGTTAACAGGCAGTGTAATGTTAGTTCAGATGTACAATATCATCATTCAACACTTCCATACATCACCCAGTGCTCATCGCAACAAGGGCATTATTTAATCCCTATCACCAATTTAACCCATCCCCCACCACCTCCCCTCTGGTACCACCCATTTGTTTTCTATGCTTAAGAATCTGTTCTTTTGTCTCTCTTGTCTTTCTTTGATTCTTTTTAAAAAATTTAAAAAGATTTTATTTATTTATTTGACACAAAGAGAGAGATCACAAGTAGGCAGAGAGGCAGGCAGAGAGAGAGGGGGAAGCAGGCTCCCTGCTGAGCAGAGCCCGATGTGGGGCTCCATCCTAGGACCCTGGGATCATGACCTGAGCTGAAAGCAGAGGCTCAGAGCAGAAGGCAGAGCTGCCCAGAGCCCCTCTTTGATTCTTTGTTATCTTGAATTCCACATATAAGTGAGATTTATACTATTTATCTTTCTCTGACAGACTTTGCATTAGATTTAAAATGGCCCCCACAAGTTGGGCCAAAACTAGCAAGAAAAACAATGGGCTAATAAAAAGGGGACAGAAAAACATTTTGATTTAGTCAAAGAGGTCCAAAAGACATTATATTATACATGGAAGGCAAAAGCACCTTCTTCACAATCTAGGTTTGCTCATTTCTAGATAACTGGTGAGAAATTTTTCTTTTTAAATTTAATTTTATTTTTTCAGTGTTCCAAAATTCCTTGTTTATGTACTACACCCAGTGCTCCATGCAATATGTGCCTTCCATAATACCCACTACCAAGCTCACCCATCCCCTCACCTCCCTCCTCTCCAAAACCCTGTTTGTTTCTAAGAGTCTACAATCTTTCATGGTTCATCTCCTCCTCTGACTTTCCCCAATTCATGTTCCTTTCCTTCTCCTAATGTCCTCAGTGTTATTCCTTATGCTCCACAAGTAGGTGAAACCATGTGATAATTGACTTTCTCTGCTTTATTTATTTCACTCAGCATAATCTCCTCCAGTCCTGTCCATGTTGATACAAAAGTTGGGTATTCATGCTTAATAATGGATGAGTAATATTGAGTTGTATATATGGACCACATCTTCTTTACCCATTTGTCTGTTGAAGGGCATCTTGGCTGTTTCCAGAGTTTGGCGATTGTGGCCATTGCTGCTATGAACGTTGGGGGTACGTATGGCCCTTGTTTTCACTACATCTGTATCTTAGGGGGTAAATCCCCAGTAGTGCAATTGCAGGGTCATAGGATAGCTCTGTTTTAATTTCTTTTTTTTAAATTAAATTAAATTTTATTTTATTTCAGTGTTCCAAAATTCATTGTTCATGCACCACACCCAGTGCTCCTTGCAATACGTGCCCTCCTTAATACCCACCACCAGGCTCACCCAATTCCCCACCCCTCCCCTCCAAAACCCTCAGTTTGTTTCTCAGAGTTCACAGTCTCTCATGGTTTGTCTCCCCCTCTGAAAGGAATCTTCACACTGTATACTGTTTTTATTAAAAAAAAAAAAGATTTTATTTGTTTATTTGACAGAGAGATCACAAATAGGCAGAGAGGCAGGCAGAGAGAGAGGGGGAAGCAAGCTCCCTTGCCAAGCAGAGAGCCTGATGTGGGACTCGATCCCAGGACCCTGAGATCATGGCCTGAGCTGAAGGCAGAGGCTTAACCCACTGAGCCACCCAGGCACCCCTGTATGCTGTTTTTCAAAGCGACTGCACCAACTTGCATTCCCATCAACAGTATAAGAGGTTTCCCCTTTCTCCACATCCTCTCCAACATTTGTTGTTTCCTTTCTTGTTGGAGAAATTTTTTGAAAATTAAAGAATGCAGATGATTTCTCTCATGTGCCTGGCATAGCAAATCTATGGACTATAATCACAAAACAAGATGTGAGGGACAAAGAAATCACTGTGTGGGAGTGTAATATATACATATTATATATACACACACATATATAATGTATATTGTAATATAATATAATATATATATAATATATACACATGTTTATATAATGTATAATCTCACTATACACACACATGATCTACATTTTTGTTTTTCCTCTCATGAAATACAATTACAAGTTTTAAAGAATTAAAAAAAAAACTAAAAAAAAGAGCTATATAAAATTTAACTAAAAGGGAAAAGAAGAAAACACAGATTACGAATTGAGATCTTTAGTCAAGGTGCATATTTTCAAGTATCCATATGTGAAAATTTTGATAGATAAAAATGTGCCATTGGCTGATTTTATATTTCTTCTTATCATCATTATTAATAGCGGTATTTATACAGGATATGTATACAAATGTACATATGCTGTCCCTATATATAATCTTAAAAGAAGTGGCTGAAAGGGGAGTGTTTACCAGATATTTTGTCAAATACTGGTATGAGCTCTCCCCAAATTGATAAAAGTATCTTTACAGCATAGGGACCCCTGAATTGACTGCAATAATAATAGTTAATACTGATTTGAATGCTTACTGTATGCCAGCCAATATGGCAATGTTTTACATATGTTAAATTTATTTGGTCCTCATACTAATCCTTTAAAATATGTATTACTTATCATCCTCCTATTATAGACAAGAAATCTGAAGCACTGAAAAGTTAAGTAATTTTCACAAGTTCATGCAAACTGGTGACTAGAATCAACAGGATTTCAGCCCAAGACATCTGGCTGCATCAACATCATACTGTAGTATATCTCAAATGTAGAATACTATGCTCACTATCATACAGAAGCAGGTTCTTAAAATTGTATTATTCAGAGATGGGAAGTTATTTAAAGATGTATTTAAAGATGTGTCATGAGTCAGTTTGTGCTTATGTATTTTATATGGTGTTCAACTTTAACTTATATTGCAAAGCAACCCATAAACATCTTCAGATAGATACTTGTTTCAGGGTCTTGGGTTTAGATACTGACCTCAGACACAACGAAATTAACTGTCATAGACACTGAAGTACACGAGTCACTTCTCATGGTCATCAAGACAAAGGCACGTTAGAACTGAATAAAGATACAAATCTTGTGATCCTCAAGTTGTCATTTAGGGCTGTGCAGATTGAACATCTTCTTTTTCACACATAACTGTTTCAACTTGACTATCAGATAACTATTATAGATTCTTTAAATGATATTTGCTTCAGCCAAATTATTTTCAAATCAAATATGTGCCTTTAATAGTTAAGAGTATGGTGGTGGGTTTTAGGGAGGGCACGTATTGCATGGAGCACTGGGTGTGGTGCAAAAACAATGAATACTGTTACGCTGAAAAGAAATAAAAATAAATTTAAAAAAAGAGTATCTTACAGATTAATATGAACTATAATTCTAGAGTTTGAAATGCACATTTAATTGTGCATTTTATTTGTAACATATTCACTATCTAGAGAAAAACTTCTGAATATAATTTTCTCCCCACCCCACCCCCACCATCCACGTTATAGTTTTCCTTCATATTGGCATAACTTTGGTATCTATTTCATGTCCCCTAGTGAACGACTGGGATTTGGTCCAATTGCCCAACCTTTTTATGAGCTGACATTTTCTGTGATACTCTGTGGACATCAGTTGGATGCAGGTCAATGGTTTAGAAAATCTTTCTTGAGGATCTGGCTTTTCAGGCAACATTGGGAAATTTTTTTCAATTCTTATTCTGAATTAATGGTTGCTTTTATAAGGTGTCTCTGGGACTAAGATCTATTTGCAGGTTAATTTAAATTCAGAACAAGTAGTAAGAATCTGTGATAGGTTTCATCCCCTTATGTGAAGTCACATGTTCAAGAAGGGGAAGTCCTGTCCAGAATCAGTTCCCTAACCCACTTGGGGAGCAGCAGAACTCATAGATGCATTGCAGGGAAGACATGAGGAGCCACAGTTCTGGACAGCAAATGCATAACTCTTCCACACATTGTGGGATCCTCACTAGTCAAGAGGCAGGATATCAGGGGAACTCTCTCTGGATCACAGTAACGTTAATCTTTAATATCTCTTGGAAAATAATGTGTCTGGCATGGTAGAACAACTTGTGGGAGGTAAAAGGGAAAAAAAAAACCCAAGACTTATATGGATTAATTCTTCTGGCTTTCTTTTAGGATTCTTAGATTAAAAAATACTGTAAATATCTGCGGAGAAATTCTCCTTTTTATCTCTATTATGAAAGATTAAATGCATTTTCCACTATAAGAGAAGGAGATGAAACTATTTCTTTTTTCTTTCTTTTTTTTTAAACTTTATTTTTTCAGTGTTCCAAGATTCATTTTTTATGCACCACACCCAGTGTTCCATGCAATCCATGCCCTCCTTAATACACAACACCAGGCTCTCCAAACCCCTCTCCCCGCCCCTCCCCTCCAAAACCGTCAGTTTGTTTCTCAAGTCCATAGTCTCTCATGGTTCATCTCCCTCTCTGATTTCCCCCAATACCCTTCTCATCTCCTTCTCCGAATGTTTCATTTACTTGTAGAGCATGAAACTATTTCTTGATTTGTGATTTCAAACATTTTGATCCAGCAGAAATACAAGAGGGAAATGTAAGTTAAATTGCAAATGAAGAACTAAAAGACAATATTTTATTCATGAAGACTGTGGAGCTAGGAAGGAATCACATATTTTTTATTTGTCTGTAAATCTCATGATAAGCATGAAAAATTATTTAAAGACTGCATGTGTCAGGTTTTTAATAGGCAGAAGATGGATTTTTTTCCTCTCCTGAATTACTCTGAAGACTATAGTGATGATGGAAATAACTAACCAACTAACAGCATGGCAATGGCTTTCATTTTAAAAGAATTTTCATTTTTGTTTTCATATAATTTTAACCGAAGTCTGCCTTACTCAGATGTTAGGCACTATTACACACACCAACTTGTCTGTCAAAAAATAAATAAGTTTATGCCTCCATCAGAAAGGATGAATACCCGACTTTTGTAGCAACATGGACGGGACTGGAAGAGATTATGCTGAGTGAAATAAGTCAAGCAGAGAGAGTCAATTATCATCTGGTTTCACTTATTTGTGAGCATAACAAATAACACGGAGGACATGGGGAGATGGAGAGGAGAAGGGAGTTGAGGGAAATTGGGGGGGAGATGAACCATGAGAGACCATGGACTCTGAAAAATAACCTGAGGGTTTTGAAGGGGCAGGTGGTGGGAGGTTGGGGGAGCCAGGTGGTGGGTATTTTGGAGGGCACGCATTGCATGGAGCACTGGGTGTGGTGTAAAACTATGAATTCTGTTATGCTGAAAAGAAATTAAAAAATAATAAAATTAAAAAAAATAAATAAGTATTGGGTGTTAGATGCAACTAATGAACAGTTGAACAGTACATGAAAAACTAATGGTATACTGTATTTTGGACAATTGAACATAATAATAAAGCATTTTTGAAAGGAAGAGTAAACAAACAGAGTTTTGGAGGGGAAGGGGATGGGGTTTAGGTGAGCCTGGTGGTGGGTATTAAGGAGGGCACATATTGCATGGAGCACTGGGTGTGGTGCATAAAAAAATGAATCTTGGAGCACTGAAAAAATAAAATAAAATAAAAAGAAGAGTAAAAAAACAACCAAAAAAAGTATTAATTATGTATTCATTCCCCTGCTCAGACATTGCATACCTCTAATGGTGTGTAATACACTTCAGAGTTACTGTTTTCTTTTTGACTCAAAACAACTACAAACAACAACAACAGCCGGTATATCAGCTGGTATTCTAAACAGTCCACTTTTGAATCACAGCCACATTTTGAGGTAATTTCTTGTAATGTCCAGGGAACACATTTGAAATAACGTTACAAGCATTAAGCATAACTTTTTGTACTATATCTACACAGAGAAAGAGAAAGAAAGAGTCACCAGTTTGACATTTAACTATTACTTTTCAATCATGGATTTTTGTCTTAGTTATATTTAATAGAAGCATTCTGGATGTTACCATGGCTTCAGGTGGTAAGAAGTTATCATTTTATACTCAGTGATAGGAAACTGTGAAGGACTACTGACAATCTACTCAACTATTAAAAATTTAGGCAGTTCTGATGTCCTCATGCATGACTGTTGGAACTCTGCCTGTATCACATTACTGAATAAGGCTGAGCTTATTAGTCATCCAAGCCTCCCTCAAAAAAATTGAAAAATCCAGAATACACCAGCTGTCTCTACACCTTAAAGAACTGGAGAATCAACAACAAATTAAGCCAACTCCACACACAAGAAGGGAATAATCAAGATTAGAGCAGAGATCAATGAGATAGAAACCAGAGATATAGTCGAACGCATCAATGAAACTAGAAGCTGTTTTTTTTAAGCTTGAGGTAGTGACTTTATATTTATTTATTTGTTAATATATTTTTAAATTTCTTTTCAGCATAACAGAATTCATAGTTTTACACCACACCCAGTGCTCCATGCAATGCGTGCCCTCCATAATACCCACCACCAGGCTCCCCCAACCTCCCACCCCCCGCCCCTTCAAAACCCTCAAGTTATTTTTCAGAGTCCATAGTCTTTCATGGTTCATCTCCCCCCCAATTTCCCTCAACCCCCTTCTCCTCTCCATCTCCCCATGTCCTCCGTGTTATTTGTTATGCTCCGCAAATAAGTGATACCATATGATAATTGACTCTCTCTGCTTGACTTATTTCATTCAGCATAATCTCTTCCAGTCCCGTCCATGTTGCTACAAAAGTCGGGTATTCATCCTTTCTGATGGAGGCATAATACTCCATAGTGTATATGGACCACATTAGAAGCTGTTTTTTTGAAAGAATCAGTAAGATTGATAAACCATTGGCCACACTTACCCAAAAGAAAAGAGAGAAGGCCCAAATTAATAAAATTATGAATGAAAAGGGAGAGATCACAACTAACCCCAAGGAATAGAAACAATAATAAGTTATTATCAACAGTTATATGCCAGTAAGTTAAGCAACCTAGATGAAATGGATGCATTCCTGGAAAACTATAAACTCCCAAAATTGAACCAGGAAGAAACTGACGACCTGAATAGACCAATATCTAGTAATGAGATTGAAGCAGTGATCAAAAACCTCCCTTAGAATAGAAACCAATGTCTTAGGTTACTTTCCATCAAACTGAATAAATCTTATTTATTACTGTATAGATTTAACCACAGATCTTTTCCATTTGTCTGCCACCTTCTATCATCCCATCCAGGTAACTTCAGAAACACCAGCATAAATTCTTAAACAAAATGCTAACAAAAAATGCTAATGGGGAGATGGAGAGGAGAAGGGAGTTGAGGGAAATTGGGGGAGAGATGAACCATGAGAGACTATGGACTCTGAAAAACAACCTGAGGGTTTTGAAGGGGCGGGGGATGGGAGGTTAGGGGAGCCAGATGGTGGGTATTAGGGAGGGCACGCATTGCATGGAGCACTGGGTGTGGTGTAAAACTATGGATTCTGTTACGTTGAAAAGAAATGAAGAAAAATCTGGAAAAAAAAAGAAAAAAAAATGCTAACTAACAACATTAAGTGATTTTTCACCATTATTCATATAGTGACATTTTGTCTTTATTCAAAAGTTATGTATAAATATAGAGGTTAAGGAAGAGGATAGGTGACATGATATGTGCACAGATGGGTGGATGCACAGATACACAGATACGTGGTTAGATAGGTATTGCAGGGAATATTTCAGGTGTCAGGGATTGAGTGGAGAGCAACAGACACGGCACAGTTTTTTTAACACTTACAAACCACCATGGGCGGCTGTTAAACAAATCTTTACTTAAAGAATACATGATTATAATTGGTTAGCTTTTTTCATTTTTCAAATTTTTATTTAAATTTCAGTTAGTTAACATAGAGTGTCATATTAGTTTCAGAGGTACAATTTAGTGATTCAAAATGTCTATACACCACTTGGTGCTCATCAAAAGTGCACCCTTTAATCCCCTTCACCTATTTCTCCCAACCCACCCACCTTCCCTCTAGTAACCATCAATTTGTTCTGTAGTTAACAGTGTATTTCCTGGTTTTCCTTTCTTCCCCATGATGCCTCAGTGTATTCATCTGTATTGTTTCTTAAATTCTCCATTTGATGAAATCATATGGCATTTGTCTTTCTCTGACTGATTTATTTTGCTGAGCATAATACTACCTAGTTCCATCCATAACATTGCAAATAGCAAGATTCAATTCTTTTTTATGGCTGAATAATATTATGTTATATAGGTAAATATGTATATACTTATATATATGTATATATATATACATCGTATATACATGATATATGTAAACATATAATGTAATAGTATATTTGAATATACTGTAATATTCTTTTGTGTATATAGGTATGTGCCATATTTTCATTATCCATTCACCAACTGTTGGACATTTGGGCTCTTTCCATGATTAGGCTATTGTTGATCATGGTGCTATTAACATCAGGGTGAATGTATCTCTTCATTAGTATTTCTGTATCCTTTGGGTAAATACATCCTAATGCAATTGCTGGATCCTAGGGTTGTTCTATTTTTAACTTTTTAAAAAAATATGTTATGTTAGCCACCATACAGTACATCATTAATTTTTGATGTAGTGTTCCAAGATCAATTGTTTATGTATAACACCCAGTGCTCCATGCAATTTGTGCCCTCCTTAACACCCACAACCAGGTTTTTGAGAAACCTCCACACTATTTTTCAGAGTGGCTGCACTAGTTTGCATTCCCACCAACAGTGTCAGAGGGTTCCTCTTTTTCCACAGCCTCACCAACACCTATTGTTCCCTGTGTGTTAATTTTAGACATTCTGATCAGTGTGAGGTGGTATCTCATTGTATTTTTGATTTGTATTTCCCTGATGATAAATGATGATGAACATCTTTTCCTAAGTTTCTTAGCCATCTGGATGTCTTCTCTGGTGAAATGTCTATACATGTTTTCTGCCCATTTCTCCCTGTCAGACATTTTGTGTTTTAGGTGTTGAGTTTTATAAGTTCTTTTTTTTTCTTTAGTTTTATAATTTCTTTATATATTTTGGATACTAGCCCTTATCAGATATATCATTTGCATATATCTTTTCTCATGTTATAGGTTACCTTTTGATTTTGTTCATTGTGTCCTTCACCATGCAAAAGCTTTTTATCTTGATGGAGTCTCAATAGTTTATTTTTAAAAAAATTTTATTTTCTTAAATTTCTTTTCAGTGTTTCAGAATTCATTGTTTATCCACCACACCCAGTGCTCCATGCAATACGTGCCCTCCATAACACCCACCACCAGACTGACCCAACCTTCCACCCGCCTCCCCTCCAAAACCCTCGATTGTTTTTCAGAGTTCACAGTCTCTCATGCTTCGTCTCCCCCTCCAATTTCCCCCAACTCCCTTCTCCTCTCCATCTCCCCATGTCCTCCATGTTATTCCTTATGCTCCACAAATAAGTGAAACCATATGGTAATTGACCCTCTCTGCTTGATTTATTTCACTCAGCTAATCTCTTCCAGTCCCGTCCATGTTGCTACAAAAGTTGGGTATTCATCCTTTCTGATGGAGGCATCATACTCCATAGTATATATGGACCACATCTTCCTTATCCATTCGTCCGTTGAAGGGCATCTTGGTTCTTTCCGCAGTTTGGCTACTGTGGCAATTGCTGCTATGAACATTGGGGTACAGATGGCCCTTCTTTTCACTACATCTGTATCTTTGGGGTAAATACCCAGTAGTGCAATTGCAGGATCACAGGGAATCTCTATTTTTAATTTATTAAGGAATCTGCACACTGTTTTCCAAAGTGGCTGCACCAACTTGCATTCCCACCAACAGTGTAAGAGGGTTCCCCTTTCTCCACATCCTCTCCAACATTTATTGTTTACTTTCTTGTTAATTTTGGACATTCTAACTCGTGTAAGGTGGTATCTCAATGTGGTTTTAACTTGAATCTCCCTAATGGCTAGTGACGATGAACATTTTTTCATGTGGCTGTTAGCCATTTGTATGTCTTCTTTGGAGAAGTGTCTGTTCATGTCTTCTTCCCATTTTTGGACATGATTATCTGTTTTGTGTGTGTTGAATTTGAGGAGTTCTTTATAGATCTTGGATATCAGCCCTTTGTCTGTATTGTCATTTGCAAATATCTCTCGCACTCTGTGGGTTGCCTCTTTGTTTTGTTGACTGTTTCCTTTGCTGTGCAGGAGCTTTTGATCTTGATGAAATCTGAAAATTCATTTTGCTTTTGTTTTCTTTGCCTTTGGAGACATATCTTGAAAGAAGTTGCTGTGGCTGATGTCGAAGAGGTTACTGCCTACATTCTCCTCTAGGATTCTGATGGATTCCTGCCTCATGTTGAGGTCCTTTATCCATTTAGAGTTTATCTTTGTGTATGGTGTAAGAGAATGGTCAAGTTTCATTCTTCTACACATAGCCGTTCAATTTTCCCAGCACCATTTATTGAAGAGACTATCTTTTTTCCACTGTATATTTTTTCCTTCTTTGTTGAAGGTTATTTGACCATAGAGTTGAGGGTCCATATCTGGGCTCTCTACTTTGTTCTACTGGTCTATGGTGTCTGTTTTTGTGCCAATACCATGCTGTCTTGGTGTTCACAGCTTTGTAGTAAAGCTTGAAATCAGGCAATGTGATGCCTCCAGTTTTGTTTTTCTTTTTCAACATTTCCTTAGCAATTTGGTGTCTCTTCTGATCCCATACAAATTTTAGGATTGTTTGCTCCATCTCTTTGAAAAATGCCTGTGGAATTTTTTGAAAAGATTTTATTTATTTACTTGAGAGAGGAGAGAGAGAGTGAGAGAGCATGAGAGGGGAGAGGGTCAGAGGGAGAAGCAGACTCCCTGCCGAGCAGGGAGCCCGATGTGGGACTCGATCCTAGGACTCCAGGATCATGACCTGAGACAAAGGCAATCGCTTAACCAACTGAGCCACACAGGTGCCCCAATGCCTGTGGAATTTTGATTGAAATTGCTTTGAAAGTTTAAATTGCTCTACAGCAAATATCATCCTCAATGGGAAAAAGCTGACAGGCTTCCCTTTGAGATCAGGAACATGACAAGGAGGCCCACTCTCACCACTCTTGTTCAACATAGTATTAGAAGTCCTAGCAACAGCAATCAGACAACAAAGAGAAATAAAAGGTATCCGAATTGGCAATGAAGTCAAACTCTCTCTTCACAGATGACATGATACTTTATACGGAAAACCCAAAAGACTCCACCCCCAAACTACTAGAACTCATTCAGCAATTCAGTAATGTGGCAGGATAAAAAAATCAATGTACAGAAATCAGTTGCTTTCTTATACACTAACAATGAAAATACAGAAAGGGATATTAGAGAATCAATTCCATTTACTATAGCAGTAAGAACTGTAGGATACTTGGGAATAGACCTAACCAAAGAGGTAAAGGATCTGTACTCGAGGAACTACAAAACACTCATGAAAGAAATTTAAGAAGACTCAAAAAGATGGAATACCATTCCATGCTCATGGATTGGAAGAATAAACATTGTTAAATGTCTATACTACCTAGAGCAATTAATAGTTTATTTTGCTTTTGTTTCCCTTTCCACAGGGGACATAGATAGTAAGAAAATGCTTAGGCTGATGTCAAAGATGTTGCTGCCTGTGTTCTCCTTCAGGATTTTAATGGTTTCCTGAGTCATAGTTAACTTTTTGATCCATATTGAATTTATTTTTGTGTCTGGTGTAAGAAAGTGGTCCTGTTTCATTCTTTTGCATGTTGCTGTCCAGCTTTCCCAACACCAGTTGTTGAAGACACGCTCTTGTTTTAATTGGATATTCTCTCCTGTTTTGTTGTAGATTAATTGACACTATAGTTGTGGGTTATTTCTGGGTTTTCTATTTTGTACTACTAGGTTTACCTGAAAGATACAAAAACACCAATATGAAGGGATACATGTACCCCGGTTTTGATAGCAGCATTATCAGTGATAGCCAAATTTTGGAAACCACCTAAATGCCCATGAACTAGGGAAAGGATCAAGAAGATGTGGTATATATATTTGCAAAGACATGGATGGAACTAGAGAGTATTATCCTAAGCAAAATAAGTCAGTCAGAGAAAGAAAACTACTATATCATTTTATTTATATGTGAAATTTAAGAAACAGAAAACAAATGAACATGATGAAAAAAACCCAGAGAGGCAAACCAGGAAACAGACTTATTTATTTACATGTAAGATATTGTTTCAGGGGTACAGGTCTGTGAATTATCAGTCATACACAGTTCACAATACTCACCATAGCACATACCCTCCCCAATATCCATAGCCCAGCCACCCTATCCCCTCTCCCCCTCTCCAGCAACCCTCAATTTGTTTCTTGAGATTGAAAGTATCTTATGGTTTGTTTCCCTCTCCAGTCCCATCTTGTTTCATTTTTCCTTCCCTTACCACCACCCCCACCCTACTTCTCAAATTCATCACATCAGAGAGATCATACAATAATTGTCTTTCTCTGATTGACTTAGTTCACTTAGCATAATATCCTCTAGTTCATCCACATTGTTGCAAATGGCAAGATTTCAGTTTTTGATGGCTGCATTATATATATATATATATATATATATATATATATATATATCTCCCCACATTTTATTTATCCATTCATCTGTTGGTGACATCTAGGCTCTTTCCATAATTTGGCTATTGTGGACATTGCTGCTATAAACATTTAGGTGCACGTGCCCCTTCGGATCACTACGTTTGTATCTTTGAGTAAATACCAAGTAGTGCGATTGCTGGGTCTTAGGGTAGCTCTATTTTCAAATTTTTGAGGACCCTCCATACTGTTTTCTAGAGTGGCTGCACCAGCTTGCATTCCCACCAACAGTGTAGGAGGGTTCCCCTTTTTCTGCAGCCATCACCTGTCATTTACTGACAAATTTTAGCCATTCTGACTGGCGTGAGGTGGTATCTCACTGTGGTTTTGATTTGTAAGGAAACAGACTCTTAACTAGAAAGAACATACTGATGGTTACCAGAAGGGAAATGGGAAGGGGGACGGGTTGAATAGTTGATGGAGATTAAGGAGGGCACTTTTGATGAGCACTGGGTGTTGTATGGAAGATTAAATCACTAAATCCTATACCTGAAACTAATATTACACTGTATTTTAACTGTTTTTTTTTCACTATGAAAAATTTTTTAAAAAGAAGGAAAGGAAAAGTGAATTAGGGTAAATCAGAGGGGGAGACGAAGCATGAGAGACTGTGGACTCTGAGAAACAAACAGGGTTTTGGAGGGGAGAGGGGGACGGGTGAGCCTAGTAGTGGGTATTAAGGAGGGCATGTATTGCATGGAGCATTGGGTGTGGTGCAGAAATAATAAATCTTGGAACATGAAAAAACAAAATAAAATTAAGATGTTAAAGAAAAGTTGAAGTGGAAAAAAAAAGTGAGAGGATAGTTAAAAATGTAATTTGCATTCAAGCTTACCAGTTTGGGTGATAAGTTAGGTACCAGAATTAGGGAGATAAAGGTGCTAAAGATAAATGCTATATCTCCTGCATAAGAAACTGGGACATTAACAACGCTACTCACTAAGATATGAAGAAAGAGGAACACTCTTTCCTTGCTCTGACATTTGCAAAATAATTACATTTTATGTGAATTTGCTGATCAACTAAAAGAGTGTGTCCACTATATCAAGCCAGGAAGATTTGTACAGGATCAAAGGGTAACATCACTAGAACCAGATCCATTCCAAACTTCCAAACTTAAATGTGAGAAATTTCAGAGCTTGAGTTTAAGAGTAACCTTGCCAAGCTCACCTAGATAAAAATATATGAAGCATCACTATAAAAGATCTACAACAAAGACCAGTTACTTGACTCTAATGTTTACTTTTACCCATTATTTTAAAGTATTTTTTAAAAATTTCTTTTCAGCATAACAGAATTCATTGTTTTTGCACCACACCCAGTGCTCCATGCAATACATGCCCTCCTTAATACCCACCACCTTGCTCCCCCAACCTCCCGTCCCCTGCCCCTTCAAAACCCTCAGGTTGTTTTTCAGAGTCCATAGTCTCTCATGGTTCACCTCCCCTTCCAATTTCCCTCAACTCCCATCTCCTCTCCATCTCCCTATGTCCTCCATGTTATTTGTTATGCTCCACAAATAAGTGAAACCATATGATAATTGACTCTCTCTGCTTGACTTATTTCACTCAGCATAATCTCTTCCAGTCCCGTCCCTGGTGATACGAAAGTTGGGTATTCATCCTTTGTGATGGAGGCATCATACTCCATAGTGTATATGGACCACATCTTCCTTATCCATTCGTCCGTGGAAGGGCATCTTGGTTCTTCCCACAGTTTGGCGACCGTGGCCATTGCTGCTATAAACATTGGGGTTCAGGTGTCCCTTCTTTTCACTACATCTGTATCTTTGGGGTAAATACCCAGTAGTGCAATTGCAGGGTCATAGGGAAGCTCTAGTTTTAACTTCTTGAGGAATCTCCACACTGTTCTCCATAGTGGCTGCACCAACTTGCATTCCCACCAACAGTGTAATTAACATAAATTATTTCCCTTTTAAAATTCTGTATTTATATAGATTGTATTGACAATTTTCTCCTGCTCCTTTTCCTCTTCCTCCCCATCCTCCTTCACCTACCTCTACTCTTCTCTTTCTAGGACTTGGTCACTGAAGGACTATGGACAAAAACAATTACACTTCTTTACACAGTTTTGTTCTGCTTGGTTTCTCTGACCATCCCAAACTGGAGATGGTCCTATCAGGAGTTGTCACTATCTTCTACTTCATTACATGGGTGGGTAACACAGCCATCATCCTTGCATCTCTACTGGATCCCCATCTTCACACACCAATGTATTTTTTCCTTAGGAATTTATCTTTCCTGGATCTGTGCTTCACAACTAGCATCGTCCCTCAAATGCTGGTTAACTTGTGGGGACCTCACAAGACCATCAGCTATGTGGGTTGTGTCACTCAACTCTATGTTTATATGTGGTTGGGGTCCTCTGAGTGTCTCCTCCTCGCTGTTATGTCCTATGATCGTTTCATAGCTATCTGTAAGCCCTTGCATTACTTGGTAATCATGAACCCACAGTTCTGTCTCAAGATGGTAATCACAGTCTGGAGCATTAGTTTGGCCAATTCTGTAGTATTATGTACTCTCACCCTGAATTTACCTCGATGTGGAAACAATCTTCTGGATCATTTCTTGTGTGAGTTGCCAGCTATAGTCAAAATAGCTTGTATAGACACCACAACAGTTGAAATGTCTGTTTTTGCTTTAGGCATTGTCATTGTCCTTACACCCCTCAGCCTTATTCTTATATCCTATGGCTATATTGCCAAAGCTGTGCTCACAATAAAGTCAAAAGCAAGCCAACAAAAAGCAATTAATACCTGTGGATCTCATCTCACTGTTGTGTCCATCTTCTACGGAACTATTATCTACATGTACTTACAGCCAGGTAACAGTGCCTCCCAAGACCAGGGCAAGTTCCTCACCCTCTTTTACACAATCATCACTCCAAGTCTCAACCCTCTTGTTTATACCCTGCGGAATAAGGACATGAAGAATGCACTGAGGAAACTCGTGAGAGTTGACCATGAATCTACAAAATTGAAGAGGAACCAGATTCATAGCAAAATATTACCCTGGATAAAGCAATGAAATATATTTTCTAATTTCTTTATTTTTTTCGTTGAAGTGTAATTGACACAGAGTGTTACAGTAGTTTCAGGTGTACACTATAATGATTCAACAATTCTGTACATTTATCAATGTTCAACATGATAAGGGTACTCTATATCCCCTTTATCTGTATCACCCATCAATGACTTTCCTCCTCTGTGGCAACGACTTGTTTGTTCTCCATGTTTAAGTGTCTACTTTTTTGTCTCTTTTTTTGTTTGTTCATTTGTTTTGTTTCCTAAATTCCAAATATGAGTAAACTCATATGGTGTTTGTCTTTCTTGCCTGACTTAGTTCACTTAGCACTGTTCCCTCTAGATACATCCATGTTGTTGCCAATGGCAAGGTTTTGTTCTTTTTATGGCTAAGTACTTTTCCACTGTGTGTATTCATACACTATGTTTTCTTTATCTATTTACCTATGAGTGGTAACCGGGTTGTTTCCTTATCATGCTTATTATAAGTAAGGCTGCAATAAATATAAGGGTTCATATGGTTTCACTTACTTGTGGATCATAAGGAATAATATGGGGACATTAGGAGAAGGAAAGGAAAAGTGAATTGGGGAAAATCAGAGGGGGAGATGAAGCATGAGAGACTGTGGACTCTGAGAAACAAACTCTGAGAAACAAAGGATTTTGGAGGAAAGGGGGTAGGAGGATGGGTGAGCCTGATGGTGGGTATTAAGGAGGGCATGTATTGCATGGAGCACTGGGTGTGGTGCATACACAATGAATCTTAGAACACTGAAAAAATAAAATTAAATGAAAAATAAAAACAAAGAAACAAAAGTTAGTGGGGTTTTTTTTTCTTTTCTGTATTTCCTTTTTTTAAAAATTTCTTTTCAGCATAACAGAATTCATAGTTTTTGCACCACACCCAGTGCTCCTGCAATGCGTGCCCTCCTTAATACCCTCCACCTGGCTCCCCCAACCTCCCACACCCCGCCCCTTCAAAACCCGCAGGTTGTTTTTCAGAGTCCATAGTCTTTCATGGTTCATCTCCCCCTCCAATTTCCCTCAACTCCCTTATCCTCTCCATCTCCCCATGTCCTCTGTGTTATGCCCCATGTCCTTATGCTCTGCAAATAAGTGAAACCATATGATAATTGACTCTCTCTGCTTGACTTATTTCACTCAGCATAATCTCTTCCAGTCCCGTCCATGTTGCTACAAAAGTTGGGTATTCATCCTTTCTGATGGAGGCATAATACTCCATAGTGTATAAGGACCACATCTTCCTTATCCATTCATCCATGAAAGGGCATCTTGGTTCTTTCCACAGTTTGGCAACTGTGGCCATTGCTGCTATAAACATTGGAAGTGCTATGAAAAGAGAAGAAAAAAATATATACATATATATGTAGAAGCAAAACAAACAAACAAACGAAAAAAAGAACCTCGTCAAAAAGAACCCCAAGTAGGGGTGCCTGGGTGGCTCAGTTGGTTGAGCGACTGCCTTCAGCTCAGGTCATGATCCTGGAGTCCCGGGATCGAGTCCCGCATCGGGCTCCCAGCTCACGGGGAGTCTGCTTCTCCCTCTGACCTTCTCCTTGCTCATGCTCTCTCTCACTGTCTCTGTCTCAAATAAATAAATAAAATATTAAAAAAAAAGAACCCCAAGTGCAAGATTTATATACTACCAGGACAAACACAAATACACAGAAACACTGGCAGAAGAAAAAGATGGGAGACTGGTTATAAATTCTCAGTGTGAGCGAGGAAGGTTATTTTGATTCTTCCTGGATATATCTTGATATCTTTTTTAAAGGACACAACTTTCCTAAGATAACGGGGGATTAAAAATTGGTTTACCTATAGGAGTAGCAATGACTGGGGAAAGGGGATTACCTTGAAGTTTAACTCTATATGAATATTAACAAATAAAAATAACGAAAAGAATGAACTAAACTAAACTAAAGTAAAATTTTAAAAAAATTAAAAAAAAATAGAAAAGCAAAAGAAAAATACGGGTATATGTATCAAAAAGTTCAGGTTAGAAGGTTATTATGGAATTTGATGTACTGGACATCTCACTGTTATGGTAAATAGGCTAAAAATATATCTATATAAAAAATTAAAAAAAATTAAAAAAAATTAAAAAATGAACCAGAATAGTGTGAACAAATTAAAAATTAAAAGTTGTATCTATGAAGTAGTAGTGATTGTTCTCTTGTCAGTTTTTTTTCCACCCCTGGTTGGCTTCCTGGGGGAGGGGCCTGCCACGTGGGTTTTCAGGCAGTGTTTCCTGAGTTAAGTCCTCCCGCCCCCCTCAAGGGGGTGGGCTCTGAGGAAACCGGCCCTTCAGGCTTTTGTTCTCTGGAGGTTTTTGTGTCTGTTCATTTGTTTTCTCTCCCCTTGGCAGCTCCTGATGATTCTTGGAGGTTTAGAGGAAAGCAAACTGCACCCCGACCTCCCTCTCAGAGAGAAGCCTCAGTCTGTTCCCCTCTGGGTGCTGCAGAGCACACAAGCTCCCCCCTGGCCACTGGCAGAGCAGGTTCCCAGCCACGGTCTCTGGGGACACAGGAACTCCTGCTTGTACCCAAAACCACAACAGTGGTGGCTGTCTGGGCAGCTCCGGACCACCAGAGAGGTTCCAAGCAGTGATTGCACACTGAGATTTTCCCACTGGCCCGGGCTGGGAGCGCTCAGACTTTTCAGGTCTGAGAGCTCCGGGCGGGCGCTTCCATGCACCTCTCTCAGGGGAGGGTGTGGGGCGCATTTCAGGCTCTGATAGCATGGTGAAAAGGCTGTATCTGCCGGCTGGTGGGGCTCTCACGCCCTTAGGTGCTCTTGCTGGTGGCTCAGGGACCAAGACCTGGTTTCTCCGTTGCACTCTCTCTGGCTCAGTGCCAGGTTGGCTGTCCCTAACTGTCCCAATTCCCACAATTTCACTCCACGATCTTTTGCTCTTCTTGAGTGCTTTCTACCAGACTTCAAGTTAACGCTGATCCCCAGACGCAGGGGACCCTCATTTTGGGGTATCACTTTCCAATGGGTCGCTTCTGGTGACTCCCTCCCCCTTTTGTTTATCTTCTGATACCAGTCCGACATTCCCACTCCGCCTTACCTGCCCACTGGTGTCTTCTGCCCCCGTAGAGATCCAGACGTGTATAAAGCTGATCTCAGGCTGATTTCATGGGTGATCAGAGTTCCTTGGTAGGTAATCAGCTCACTTTAGGGTACAGGTTGAAATGGCGCCTCCTCCTACTTCCCTGCCATCTTGTCCCTTTTTGTGTGTTTTTTTTTTTTGCTTCTTTGTTTTCTTTGGGTAACTCAGCAGTGGAATTACTGAATCTTATGGTAATTATATTTTTAATCTTTTAAGGAATCTCCATACTCTTTTCCATAGTGGTGCACCAATTTGTATTTCAACCAATGGTGCAAAAAAATAGTAGTTTTTTTTACATCAGCCATAGATACATTTTTCTAAATATATTTTCTCTGACAAGGGAAACAAAGGAAAAATTAAATTATTAGGACTACACCAAAATAAAAATGTTTTGCACAGCAAGAAAACCATCTACAAAACAAAAACTCAACCTACTCAATGGGAAAAGATGTTTTCAAATGATATATCCAATAGGGGCTCATATCCAAAAGATATAGTGAACTTATACAACTCAACAACAGCACCCCCCCAAATCCAATTCAAAAAATGGGCAGAGGATCTCAATAGACATTTCTCCAAAGAAGATACATATGGTCAATGAGTACATGAAAGGATGCTCACGATCACTAATCATCAGGGAAATGCAAATTAAAAGTCCAATAAGATACCACTTTTCACCTGTCAGAATGGCTAAAATAAAAAACAGAAGTAACAGGTGTTGGCAAGGATGTGGAGGAAAAGAAACCCTTCTGCACTATTGGTGTGAATATGTCTTTACTTTCTACTGAAGCAACCAATTGTGAGACCACCAACACAACTAATAGAATAGTTCCTGTATATGAACATTCTGTGGATGCAACAATACTGTAACCATCCTACTTAGCTCTATTATGACACTCATCATTAACATACCTTCAGAGAAAATAGCTTACTAGGAATTTGTAATTTTGTTTGTAATATAACACAAAGAGATGTAAACATAAACCTGAATACATTTAATTCATTCTAAAGACCCAGAGAAATTGTTTTGATGATCTAGTTTTGTATTTTCTGTGCTAATGCTTGGATCTTCAGAAATATAGACTTGAAAGAATGGATATATATACAGTATAATTTGCATATTAAGTAATAATATACAAATCATGATCTTGTATTTTAAATCTCTTGTGATGCCATACAAACTTTTATCAATATTTTGAGTAAATGTCCTTTGTTATTTAAGTTATTTCTTCATTAATATATACAAGGAAATGAGAAGGCACAAATTAGAGGGATTAAAATGTGATCAGACTATCTTACTCATTATGTATTCATTCATGAAACATTTATTCCATAACTGTCTCAACCTCATTGGAAAAAAACATTATGATTCCTTTGATATTAGTTAGGATTTGGCTTTGATCTATCTATAGATCTTAGAATTTATGGAAATATTGAGAAATGAAGATTTGT
>PISX010024832.1:0-27372 GCA_004024625.1 Mellivora capensis | reverse complement strand
TGGACTCACTGACACTAGATCCCCTTCTTGCAGTCTTACTCGATTCTGTCCTGGTGGCTTGACCATGCCCAGACCCACTATGTCCCCAGGTGTCGCTGGCCTGGCCTTGAGTCGTTCCCTGTCTCCCTCTAGCTCTGGATCCTGACTCTCCATGTTGAGATCCAGAGTGGCTATGAGAGGATCCTGTGTGTGTTTGTGGGGCTTCTGAGTGCCTTTCAGTGTCACTGTACTCACTGACACTAGATCCCCTTCTTGCAGTCTTACTCGATTCTGTCCTGGTTGCTTGACCATACCCAGAATCACTATGTTCCCTGGTATCCGCTGACTGGCCATGAGTAGTTCCCTTTCTCCCTCTAGCTGTGGATCCTGATTCTTCATGTTGAGATCCAGAGTGGCTGAGAGAAGATCTTGCATGTGTCTGTGAGGCTCCTGAGTGCCTTTCAGTGTCACTGGACTCACTGACACTAGATCCCCTTCTTGCAGTCTTACTCGATTCTGTCCTGGCGGCGTTACCATGCCCAGACTCACTATGTCCCCAGTTGTCTCCTTTCTGGCCATTAGTAGTTCCCTGTCTCCCTCTAGCCGTGCATCCTGACTCTCCATGTTGAGATCCAGAGTGGCTATGAGAGGATCCTGTGTGTGTTTGTGGCACTTCTGAGTGCCTTTCAGTGTCACTGGACTCACTGACACTAGGTACTCTTCTAGTCGTCACACTGGACTCTGTCCTGCTGCCTTGACCATGCCCAGACCCACTATGTCCTCTGGTGTCTCCTGTCTGTCCATGAATAGTTCCCTGTCTCCCTCTAGCTGTGGATCCTGACTCTCCATGTTGAGATCCAGAGTGGCTATGAGGGTATCCTGCATGTGTCTGTGAAGCTCCAGAGTGCCTTTCACTGTCACTTGATTCACTGACACTAGGTATTTTTCTAGTAGTCACACTGGACTCTGTCCTGCTCTCCTGACCGTCCCCAGACTCACTATGTCCCCTGGTGTCTTCTGACTGGCCTTGAATCGTTCCCTGTCTCTCTCTAGCTGAGGATCCTGACTCTCCATGTTGAGATCCAGCGTGGCTATGAGGGGATCCTGCATGTGTTTGTGAGGCTCCTGAGTGCCTTTCAGTGTCACTGGGCTCACTGACACTAGATCCCCTTCTTGCAGTCTTACTCGATTCTGTCCTGGTGGCTTGACCATGCCCAGACCCACTATGTCCCCTTGTGTCTCCTGACTGGCCATGAGTAATTCCCTGTCTCTCTCTAGCTGAGGATCCTGACTCTCCATGTTGAGATCCAGAGTGGCTATGAGGGGATCCTGCATGTGTCCTTGGGGCTCCTGAGTGCCTTTCAGTGTCACTGGACTCACTGACTCTAGGTACTCTTCCAGTAGTCAAACTGGACTCTGTCCTGCTGGCTTGACCATGACCAGAGTGTCCATGTCTACTCCTGTCTCCTGACTCTCCTTGCTTTTTTTCCTGTCTCCCTTCAGCTTTTTCCCTTGTTTGACCTTTAGCTGAATCTGATATTGTTCCAGATTTTGGAGACCTTTTTCCTGAACTAGTCTCATAGCTTTCTTTTTCCTGTATCCTAGAGTCATGTTGGTCATAGCCAGAGGATTGACCTGAGGTAAATTCATGTTGATCATAGCTAGTTGACTGGCTTGAGTTAGATCTATGTTGACTACGTGTAGGGGACTTGCCTGAGGATGACCCAGAGCCAGAACTGGAGGATTTCCTTGAGCTGGAACCATGTTGGCTATAGGTGGACTGTCCTGATCTAGACTCATGTTGTCCAAATTCCAAGGACTGACCTGAGCCAGTCCCAGAGTCAGGAGACTGATGTTTACTGGATCCATATCCAAGGTTGGAAGATTGACCTGAGCCATATCTATGTTTTGCAGAGCTAGATTGATGTGAACCAGACCCATGTTGTCTAGAACCAAAGTACTGTCCTGAGCCAGTTCTGTGTTCTCCAAAGCCGGAGGACTGTCCTGCACCAGAGGACTGCTCTGAGCTAGACCAATGTTTTCCAACAGCAGAGGACTGTCCTGAGCTAGACCCATGTTGACCCAAACTAGAGGACTGTCCTGAACCAGATTCCTGTTTTCCAAAGCTAGAGGACTGACCTGAGCTGGATTCATATTGTTCATAGCCAGAGGACTTTCCTGAGCGAGACCTATGCTGGCTAAAGCCAGAGGCCTGTTCTGAGCTTGACCCATATTGGCCAATGCAAGAGGACTGACCTGAGCCAGATCCCTGTTGTCCAAAGCTAGAAGACTGACCTGAGTTGGATCCATGTTGTCCAAAGCCAGAGGACTCTCCTGAGCCAGACCCATGCTGGGCAAAGCCAGAGGCCTTTTCTGAGCTTGACCCATGTTGACCAAAGCCAGAGTACTTTCCTGAGCTTGATCCACATTGGCCAAAGCAAGAAGACTGTCCTGAGACAGACTCATGTTGTCCAAAACCAGAGGTCTGGCATGAACCAGAGCCATATCCAAAGTTAGAGGATTGACCTGAGCCTGATCTGTGTTGTCCAAAGCCAGAGGACTTCCCAGAGCTAGACCCATGTTGTCCACATTTAGGAAATTCACTTGAACCCAACCATTTTTGATGAGAGTTTGAAAAGTGTCCACAAGAACCAGATCCATGTTGACCATAGCTAGAAGGCTGACTTGTTCCAGACCCATATTGTTCACAGCAAGAGGACTGACTTGAACCTGTTCTCTGTTGTCTTCCACAGTTCTGTGTTTGAACACATGCTCTAGATCCATATTCTCCCTGACTAGAAGACTGGCTGCAGGAGCTAGACTCATGTTGACCATATCCAGAGCACTGACCTGAAATACATCCATGACCTAGTCCACCGCTACTTCCTGACTGACATCCTGACTGGGTACAGTTAGATTGATTTCCTTGCCCTCCAAATCTACCTTCCTGACAAGAAGTAGAAACATTTTGTGGCCTTCCACACCCACATGAATTGCTGGAACCACATACATAGTTTTGCCTTCCATTGTCTCCTGAGCCTCTAGAGCTAGATCCAAGCTTTTGTCCTCCACTCTGTCTTGACTGAGTAGAGTTTGATTCATGTCCACTAGCATCCAATCCCTGTGACAGACCACTATGACCTTTCCTTCTCCTGCTCTTTAATCTATGTCCAGATTCATATTCCTTCTCAGATTCCCTAGAGGGGCTAACATGTGACTTGTTTCTTCTTTCTCCCAGCTCCTCAGAGCTGGAACCATGTCTTTCTTTGCCACTACTCCATGAGTGACCAGAGTCAGACCAATGGCGTCTTTTCTCAAATTGCTCTTGGTTTCCTGAGCTAGATAAACCACCTTGCCTTCCCAGCCTCCTGGAGTTTGACCCATGTCTATGTTTCCTAGTTCCCCTTAAGCCCTCAGAACCATAACCATGTTCCTCTCCCTCACTCCATCTTGAATGCCTGTAACCTGATTTCTGTCCTGGTGTATCTTCTTCTTCCTCTTCTGTTTCACTTTCTTCCTTTTGGTGTCGATGACCATGCCTATGCTTCTTTGACCCTGAAGCTTTGCAGTATTCTTTGCTGAGAGCCTTGTTGCAGGCCATAGCCAGCTTGAATACCATCAGAAGAAACTCAGTAAAGTCCAGTCTTCGGTCATGATCTCGATCTAGCATGTGCATGATAACATCCACTGTATCTGGATCATCTGGGTTCTGTATACAAGTGACATACCAAAGAAGACCTAGTCAGCCTAGCCCACATAGGAAGGTAGCATACTCAGCTAGAGCTGTGGAATTGTGGATGTTTAACACTAGGTATTTTGAATCCAGTCAAGTGTTACTTTAAACTAAAGCAGCCCAATAGGATCCAGCAGGTAAGAAGAAGTAATGGAAAAGAATAAAATCTATTGGGAATCCCAGCAGAATACAGATCAAGAACCTCAGCTAGGGGACTAATACTCAGGTATAGCATCAAATTTGGTACCTGGTATATTTTAGTTTTACATGCATTTTAAACATTATATGCTGATATATTCTATGTTAGAATCTATCATTTTAAAGGTAATAGCTGAGTTCTTCCCAAGTAGATGGAAGATTTTTTTGTTTGCAGTTTTTAGTCATCCTGGCTACTTGCTCAGCTCTCCCTGTAGATGTTTCTGTCTCTATACTTTTTATTCCAAATTTGAAAGGGCAATCTTTTATGTTTTAGCACACATTTATATTCTGTTTTTTCAGAAGGGGAAAACTGGATGCATGAAAAAGTCTGAAGGCCTACATGGTGGGTATGCACAGGAAAATGAAAAAACCTTCACCTTTCTAAAAATAAATAATGTCCCAGAAGACTTTATGATGTCCCCAAAAAGTACACTCCTAGAGTTTGTCCAAAAACCATTGAGAGTATGTACTTTTTAGCTAATCTTTGGTCACATAACAGAGAATTTACAAGACCCTAGAAGCCTTCAGTCATGGTGTATGGATTCTCACCTTCAGAATTGGACGGAACTCTTTCTCCAGAAGTTCCTTTAGTTCATCCTTGCTCAGTGTGCCACATTCCCCATCTTTCTTGGTGTATTTGTAGAAAACATCAATGACCGTGACAACACTTCTCAAGAGGTCAGTCATCTTTTTGCAAGTTTAAGTGAACCTGTAGAAAAAAGAAACAAAAGACCCTATTATTCATGTGTTCTTTTAAAAAAATTTATAAGCAATTCTGACTTTAATAATAATCATGATGATTTTTCAAATCTCTTGTCTCTCTTAAACCTAAAATACTATTGTATTGCATGGAGAACTGGGTGTGGTGCATAAACAATGAATTCTGTTACGCTGAAAAGAAATTTAAAAAAAACCTAAAATACTTCAACAAGTAAGGATGGGTTAGGGATCTTTCAATACAGTGAAAATTGTTAATTTTGAGTTACTTAGCTAAGATCAAGTCATTGTTGCTGACTGAACTAGGATTAGAGCTCAGATCTCTATGTCCTGGATGAATATAGTCCTTATATAATGTCTCTACACTTTGTGTACTTTGGTGTTCTGGGTGTTGTCCTGGAGCTTCCACAGTTTCTAGAACCACCCAGATGTATTGTCCCAGTCTCTCTGGTTAGTTTCACTGGTTCTTTTGAGTCAAAAGTGACAGACCTTGTATCATAACCATTTCTCCTCTGGACACTAGAAACTAAACAGGATTGTTAAGGCCTTCAGCAAATAAACAATGAGCAAGTTACTCATTACCTTGGTAATTCAGAACCATGAGATAGCCCTCAGCAGAGCTCAGGAACTATCCTAATCTCAGTTTCAACCAAACACTTCAATCTTATTCTTTTTCTATAACCAGGGTGAAAGGCTCAGCAATGCAGACAGTCTGTTTCCTAGTGGATGACTGGATCTTAGAGACTGAGGCACTGACACTGAACAGGGAAGGGAACACCAGTGCTGGCCTCCTCTCTACTTCAGCTGGCCAACCCAGGAAAAAAAGGCATGCAAAAGACTAGGAAGAGAGTGTGGAATAGTCTAGAAGAAGGTGAATTTCTTGCATTATTCATCTTGGCAATAAGAAATTTATTCTAAAAAGACCCTAGGATAAATGAAACTAACCAAATAAACAAACAAAAAGAAGAGGAAAAAAATAAGAATGAAATGGCCAAATATATATTAACTCTGACTTAACTCTTACTCCTGAATTTCTAATGTGGACAACAATCAACCAAATATCCATCAGTGTAGCTGGATGAATTTTCTCTCACCTGGTTCACCAAAGGAACACGTAGGATAAATCCTGATGCAGCTTGCAGGGTGACCAGTGGACTGAGATAGTGGCCTTTATATAGCTTAAATGTGTGGGTGCTCTCCTCTGTGGGATGACTCATTTCTAATCAAATCTAACCCCACCTCCATCTATGTTTATCTTCCTACTTCTTCACATTCTTATCTTTGAGATGATTGCAAAAAGGATGGTGCTGGTTCAACTTCCAGTATGAGGACATGTTGTAGGACACTTTATTCAGGGTCATACACTTGTGAAAATCAGAGAATATATTTTTGAGGACTTGTGTAGTTCATTCCTTTTTAGTACCCACAATAAGTAATGAAGTGTAAGATATTTGATAGTTGTGCAGTAAATGCATATTCAATTGAAAATGAACATAGGCCATGAGCCTTACTTGATGATATCTTAATTGATATCTTTTTTGCAATAATAATAACTACCAGTTATTGAGAATTTACTATGTGCTCGATATTGTGCTGAATATTTTTCAAATTTCATCTCATTTAATATTTATAAGATTTCTATGAGACTTGATTGTTTATGCCATGAGAAATCATTAAGAAGCATGAGTCTTTTTCAAGGTCACACAGTTTGTAGTTGGAGGAATTGAGGTTTGAATCTGTAGCTACTTATTATAAGGTCTTTCTCTCTCTTTTTTTAATTTTATTTTTTTCAGTGTTCCAAGGTTCATTGTTTATGCACCACACCCAGTGCTCCATGCAATACGTGCCCTCCTTAACCATCATATTAGCTTACCTCTGTATATCTATCACATACACCTATTATGTAGAAAATTTATGCACTGTTTTGGGAGTGTCAGGCCCACCCAAACACAAAAAGTACAAAAGAGTGATATAAGGAGTACTGTCAGCCAGGAAGACAAGATAAAAACTATGTACTGAATATGTACTGAATAACTTAACATAATAAAAAAATAAATATTCTTTGGCCCCATGAAGGCTTTTTTTCTAAGCTACAAAAGTATACATTAATAGGTTATACACAAAAGTGATGTTTTAAGAATGGTTCAGGGTGAATCTAGATGAACTTTCTTCTTGGGATTTTTTTATGTCATCTTGCTATCCATTGGTTATCTGGCAGCTTTGTACCTAGGCCCTTGGGCAAGTGTCATTTATATACATAAAATCTATCAAATATAATATCTTACAGAAGTGAAAATGATCAGAAAGTTGTATTAGGCATGGAGATGCAGCTATTCTGTACTTTACCACCAGGTGATGATTCTTCTGCTTCTGCTGAAGATAGCAACTGTCATTACTTAAGTGCTTACTATCTTCTCTATCTTCTAGGCATGCTGGCTTTACATATTTATTTATTCTTTTTTTAAAGTTTTTTTTGAAAATAATTTATTTACTTACGTGACTGAAAGAGAGAGAGAGAGCAGACACAAGCAGGGGGAGTGGCAGGCAGAGGGAGAAGCAGCATCCCCGCTGAGCAAGGAGCTCAATGTGGGACTTGATTCTAGGACACTGGAATCATGATCTGAGCTGAAGGCAGATACTTAACTGACTGAGCCACCCAGGTGCCCCTTATCTATTTATTCTTTACGGTAACTCTGTAAGGTCATATTAATGACCTTACATTATGGTCATTAATGACATATTAATGCCATTCTCATTTTACAAATAAGGTAATGAAAGCATAGAGAAATTTAATAATTTGTCCCAAATCACTGCTAGTAAGTGGGAACACTGAGACAGAAACCCATGCTATTTCTGAAAGTTGGGCACATCTATAACCACATCTATAGCACATACTTGGGGGTGAAGAAGGTTGATTCCTATCTGGGTGATCCTCCAGGGAAGCCATCTTAAATTATACACCCCACTATCTAGACAGTGCCTAGAATTTAGTAAATACTTAGAATGGGTCTCTGTTCACAAAATAATGGTTACATCACTGAGATATACCTATTGCTCTCATAGCCAGGGAGTCCTACACCAAAATGGCCATGCAGAAAGTTGTATTGTCCCCTGGATAATGTGGTCATTTTCAATGGTAGGCATCTTTTGGATCTGTGCTTGTTTTTGCTGAGATGACTGCAATGTCAGGAAGATTTTCAAAGCCCAGACTCCACACCAAGACAGGTTTTAAAGTCCCACTTGCATGATAACTCCAGCTTAGAACTTTGAAGCCAGTTCCATTGTTTGCCCCTTTGGAACTCCACTATGCACTCTTGTATGTTATGTGTGTTCAGGTTTCTCTTCTTCTTCTGACTTGCTAACAGGGGAAGAATAGCAGTGAGAATGATTTTGAGCTCCAATCTGAGCTCTATCATTTCCTGGCTATGTTCCTTGGAAAGTTCTCTAATCCTCTGAGCCTCAGTTTTCCAACTTTATAAAGCGGGAATAATAACACTGACCTCACTAGTGGAGGTTGCTTAAGATAATATCACATGTAGGAGGCACTTAATCATGTTAGATAAAATTAAGTTAGGAGCCAACAGTGGTTGGCTGCTTTAAAGGCAGAAATACTACTTCTCTGTGCAAAGCATGATAACTCATCATTATTTTTATTTAAAAATAACAGTTTTATTGAGATATAATTTACACACCATAAAATTCAAACTTTTAAGTTGTACAATTTAGTTGTTTTTAGTATAGTTATGGAGTTGTGCAACTAAGTCAGGCTTGTCATGGTATCTGTGTCCTTAAATAATTTACCTCACTTGGCAGTGCTTCAGTTTTGCCTCTGTAATAACCACAAAGAGGTGTTAGTGTAGGGGTGCAAGAGGACCCATGTCAGACCATTTTAGCTGGAACTCTCAGAAACAGTTAGGGTCCTACCAGAGCTACACTTTTTGGAAAGGAACCAAAGTGATGGTTTGGATTGATTGGATAACACCTGCAGAGATTTTTGCCTGCCTGGGTTCTAAAAGACAGTTTAGTCCAGTGAAACAGAACCCTGGAGCCTGGAGCTATGGTGGAGTCTCAGCTACAGCATTTCTCTGGGTCTAGGCCTCCTTCTTAACCTATTCTACTTATCTCATCACCCTCTGCTCATTCCACATTTATACTGTTCTGAGCTCTCTTCAATTTTAGGCCCATTTGGTGAAGGTGGTGCATTATTGGCCATTGGATTGTCTTGAGGCAGAAGCAATAACTTGGAATGCTAAAAATAGCTATCATTATACCTATGGAAGTACCAGCTTTTGTTTTTTTCTTCACCGAATATCAGCTGAATTTTGTTTCCATGGCTTGTCCTGTTCAAGTGTGAGTTAAGTTACAGTACTTGCGAATGGCAAGATTTCTGGTAGCCACTCTTCTGAAGTGAAATCAGAGGCCAATTGGGGTGAACTGTTGGAACCCAGCTTTCAAAGGAGTTTTGCATTTCTGTTATGAAAAGTCCATGAGGAAGGTGGACCACTAGCTTCACCAGATGAGAATGCCCCCAGATTCCTTTTTTATTTTACCACATTTTGTTGGTATCTCAAGACCCATGTGCTGGAGCAGTCATCTCACAAAGAGATGCTGCTGACAGACACACCCAGGCTTTCAGCCTGGAATAGGAGGCTTCAGCAACTTCTGTCCAGATCTAACTGAGATGACCATCTGGGACCTCTAGATATTCATTAAATTCTACTTGGGGCCATTTCTGAAGGCTGTGTCTCAGATATTTAAATGGTTCTTGTCACAACATCAATAACCTGTGATGACAGTACTGATTTTGGAGACTTTCTGGCTACATAAACCTAGCTTGAAAGGGGGAGGAACTTGTATTAGCACTGAAATTCTAGGATTCTCTAGATGATCTAGAATTTGTGTTTTGACAAGTGAGGCAGCTGATTTTTTTCTTTTTTTTTAAAGATTTTATTTATTTATTTGAGAGAGAGGCAGTGAGAGAGCATGAGCAAGGAGAAGGTCAGAGGGAGAAGCAGACTCCCCGTGGAGCTGGGAGCCTGATGCGGGACTCGATCCCAGGTCTCCGGGATCACGACCTGAGCCGAAGGCAGTCGTCCAACCAACTGAGCCACCCAGGCATCCCACAGCTGATTTTTTTCTTAAAATAATCTAGAACATGTACCAAAGTAAGTTCCCTGAAAGGCTGTATGTATGTGCCCAAAATGTTGGGAGAGGCTCCTCCTTCAAAGCGTTTAGAGCAGTATGTCCTTTTAAATATAATTTGCTAGATCTTGGAACACTGAAAAAAATAAAATTAAAAAAGAAAAGTAATAATTTGGTAGGTGAAAATATTGACATTTTAATCATGAATTTGATTTTGGAATCATTTAAAAGCATTTGGGATCATGTGTGGTAAATAAAAAGAATAATGCATGAAGTTAAAAAATATAGAGTCCATTTTTCAGTGTAATGAGGGCTGAGTGATACACTCAACTAATGAATTACTGAACATTATATCAAGAACTAATGATGTACTATACCTTGGCTAATTGAATTTAAATAAAAAAGAAAGAATGAAAATAAATGAAATGGGCTTTAGTCATTGGGAAAACTATTGAAGATTTAGGTATGTCTTCCAGGAAATTACATTTGTTTGGGATTATTTATGAGGCTGGAATTTTCCATCACTCCCTTTCATTGATATTGGTGCTATCCTGTTTGAAGAAGTATTGATGATTTTCCATTTGGGATAACAAAGTGAGATTTATGAAAAACCATTATCTGCAGTGTCTTATTTTTTATGTTAATAAATTTGTTTATTTTTTAAATTAAATTTAAAATTTTTATTATGTTCAGTTAGCCAGTATATAGCACATCATTAGTTTTTGATGTAGTGTTTAACAATTCATTAGTTATGTATAACACACAGTGCTCATCACAACATATGTTGTGATGTAGAGTGTCTCATTTTGATGTGGAGTGTCTCATTTTTATTTTAGTAGGAGGTCTCTTCCTTGGGGACTGGTATTTTCACCAGCTTATCAAAGTAATTGCAAAGGGCAGAGAGAGTAATTATTTTATGTTAACTATTAAAGGATGACTATGGGATTGACCTGTAATCCAGTTGCTTCACCCACTGCCACCTGGTTCTGTGCAGGTCAAAGACCCATGGAATAGAATTGTTTCCTGAAGGTCCGGGACCTCTTGTTTAGGGAAAAAAAATACTTAGCTTTTTAAAATGTTCAAAGATGATATTCTACTCATTTTTGAGATGGTTATGGCTTGAGAGGCAGATGGACTCATGGAGAGTGGGGCTTGAGGCCTTTGCCACAAGAGGAGAGGCTATTAGCCTAGACCTCTGTCAGGGCCTTTCTCACACACATTTCCTAAGTCTGGTCCATGCAGAATAATTCAGGGCAAACACAGGGTAGGACTCTTGAAGGACTGTTTCTTGGGTTCTCCCTAAAGACTAAAACAAAATCTATTAGCAAACTTGTTTAGCCTAGTGACTAAGAGCATAAACCTTGGAATTTGACAAATCCAGGTTGGAATCCTGCCTCTGTCACTCACTACTTATGTGACTTAGTATTTCCATAAATGTGGGGAATTTCCTTCAGTGGGTAGTTATAAAATTTAAAAGAATTAATTCCAATGCCTGAAACAAAGTAGTCATTCAGTAAGAGGCAAAGGGGGCATATGATATGATGAACACTGGGTGTTATATTCAACTAATGAATCATTGAACATTATATCAAAAACTAATGATGTACTATACCTTGGCTAATTGAATTTAAATAAAAAAAAATGCAGAAATTGCTACTTTTTTAAACTTAAACCCAAACAAGCCCATCTTTTTTTTTTTTTGGCTTTTGCTTGAAATATTATTTTCTGTGTCCATTTTGTGGATTATATCATCAACGTGGATGTTCCTCTTACCAGTTTGTTTTGAGAGCCAAAATTATATGTAAGATACTGTGCTCTGGATTAATCATCTTCTTGTTCTGGCCCAGTTGGCTAGTGTGTCACGTTGATTAAAAGTAATTATACTGCCAATAATCTTGATGCTGTTTTTGGTGGTGATGATGATGACACAAAATCTGTTCATAATGAGGATAGGATCCTCAGATGAAACCTATTTATTTTTTGCAGCAGGTCAAAGCACAGGATTGAGATTTGCCTGTAGGGTACATAGATCGTCTTCTTTCTCTTCCATTTACTCTATGACTGATCTACTCTGAGGGGTGGGGAGTGGTATGGTGGCATTTATTCTGCTCTGCCTCTGTGATCCCTCTCCCTCTGTGATTGCTTTTGCTCTCTCTAAAATAAATAAAATCTTTATTTATTTATGACAGAGATAGCAAGAGAGGGAATACAAGTATAAGGGAGGTGAAGAGGGAGAAGCAGGCTCCCTGCTGAACAGGGAGCCAAGTATGGGGCTTGATCTCAGGACCCTGGGATCATGACCTGATCTGAAGGTACATGCTTAATGACTGAGCCACTCAGGCACCCCATAAATAAAATCTCTCTCTCTTTCTGTGTGTGTGTGTGTGTGTGTGTGTGTGTAGAATAATGAAACTTGACCATTCTCTTATACCACACACAAAATAAACTCAAAATGGGTAAAAGACCTCAACATGAGGCAGGAATCCGTCAGAATCCTAGAGAAGAACATAGGCAGTAACCTCTTCGACATCAGCCACAGAAACCTCTGTGGCTGTGGCAAAGGAAACAAAAGCAAAAATGAACTTTTGGGACTTCATCAAGATCAAAAGATTCTGCACAGCAAAGGAAACAGTCAACAAAACAAAGACGCAACCCATGGAACGGGAAAAGATATTAGCAAATGACAGTACAGACAAAGGACTGATATCCAAGATTTATAAAGAATTCCTCAAACTCAACACGCATGAAACAGATAATCATGTCAAAAAAATGGGCAGAAGACATGAACAGACACTTCTCTAATGAAGACATACAAATGGCTAACAGACACATGAAAAAATGTTCATCATCACTAGTCATCAGGGAGATGCAAATCAAAACAACATTGAGATACCACCTTACACCTGTTAGAATGGCCAAAATTAATAAGACAGGAAAAAACAAGTTTTGGAGAGGATGTGGAGAAAAGGGAACCCTCTTGCACTGTTGGTAGGAATGCAAGTTGGCACAGCCACTTTGGAAAACAGTGTGGATATTCCGTAAGAAGTTAAAAATAGAGTTACCTTATGACCCTGCAATTGCACTACTGGGTATCTACCCCAAAGATAGAGATGTAATGAAAAGAAGGGCCATCTGTATCCCAATGTTCATAGCAGCAATGGCCACAGTCACCAAGCTGTGGAAAGATTCAAGATGCCCTTCAATGGATGAATGGATAAAGAAGATATGGTCCATATATACTATGGAGTTATGCCTCCATCAGAAAGGGTGAATACCCAGTTCTTGTATCAACATGGATGGGACTGGAAGAGATTAGGCTGAGTGAAATAAGTCAAGCAGAGAGAGTCAATTATCATATGGTTTTGCTTATTTGTGGAGAAAAAGGAATAATACAGAGTACATGGGGAGATGGAGAGGAGAAGTGAGTTGGGGGAAATTGGAGGGGAGATGAACCATGAGAGATGGTGGACTCTGAGAAACAAATTGAGGGTTTTGGAGGGAAGGGTGTTGTGAGGTTGGGTGAGCCTGATGGTGGGTGTTATGGAGGGCACGTATTGCATGGAGCACTGGGTTTGGTTGCATAAACAATGAATTCTGGAATACTGAAAAGAAATTTAAAAAATAAATAAAAATTTAAAAAACTTTTAATTTTTATTTTTTAAATTTTGTAAAACTTTTTATTTTTATTTTATTTTATTTTTCATTGTTCCAAGACTCATTGTTTATGCACCACACCCAGTGCTCCATGCACTAAGTGCCCTCCTTAATACCCACCACCAGGCTCACTTATTCCCCGACACCCATCCTTTCCAAAACCCTGCTTCTTTCTCAGAGTTCATAGTCTCTCATGCTTTGTCTCCCCCTCCGATTTCCCCCAATTCACTTTTCCTTTCCTTCTAATGTCCTTCATGTTATTCCTTATGCTCCACAAGGAACATAAGGATTAAAAAATCTTTTTTATTGAAAAAAGATTTTGTTTATTTGACAGGGAGAGAGAGAGAGTGTACAAGCAGGGGGATCATCAGAGGGAGAGGGAGAACCAGACTCTCTGCTGAGCCAGGAGCTCAATGTGGGACTTTATCCCAGGACCCTGGGATCATGACCTTGAGCTGAAGGCAGACACTTAACTGAATGAGCCACCCAGGTGCCAACATAGAAAGAATTCTTAAAAAAAAAAAACCAACAGATCTGTAGTTTTTATTGTATTTTCAATGATTCATTAGTTGTGTATAACACCCACTGCTCATCCCATCATGTACCCTCCTTAATACCCAACCCCCAGTTAATCCATTCAAAAGAATTGTGATAGAGAAGTAGTTTTGTGTAAATTGTATTGGTATAAATATCAGGGAGACATTTACTGACTGAAGCATGTTTTACAGCTTTAGAAACTTCCTATACCTACATATAAAGCTGAACTATCAAGTCCAGCCACTTCTTTGTTCAGCAAGCTGCTCAAACCTGCCAGTGTCTAGAGTTCAGCTGAAGCAAAACCCAACCCATTTAGGTCTTTAAGTAAAGCCAGAGGCAGGTTGAGTCAGGTACATACCAGCCAAGTTCAGATTCTGCCTGCTGTAAGACTGGTTCTCTCATCTCTTAATTCCACAACCCTGTAATCTAGGGCCTAGGCTGGGCTATTTGTCAAATAGCATTGTGAATGATAAGGCAGACTGGATCTCTATTTTGAGAATAGTAGTGAAGGGAAGGTCCTTTGTATATCATTTAAATATAGATTCTATGCCCCTGCCCTAAGAAATACAGAGGTTGGTGGTTGTCCTAAACTATAACCGTGTCAAGTTCATGGCAGAGGATCATACTTCAACACAAGAGTCAATCCCATAGGCTTTATTCTTATACCCAAGAAATATTCACAGGAGCAGATATTTGTTGGTTCATTGGAAAAGGAATAGGGGAAAAAGTACCAAATATACAATAGTGCTCATCCTCTAGACACAGTCACAATAATAGGAGAGCCACTCCCAAAAATTTCTGTGAAAATATACAAGATAAATATGAGAAAGTATAATGAAAATAACTCTAGACTATTCATGATTTCTTTCTTTTACACCTCAAAAACACACTGTCAACAAATCCTACCTATTATACCTTCAGATTATAACCAGAATCTGCACAATTCTCACCATCACCACTGTTACTATCCAGGTTCAATTACCACTATTTCTTGTGGTATGCTGCTCCTATTAACAGTTGACAGTGTGAACATTTCAAAACAGAAGTCTGACCATGTCTTTCTTCTGCTTAATACCCTAAAGGGTCTCCTGTCTTGCTCAGAGTAAACCAGAGGCCAGAGATGGACTACTAGGTTTTTGACCTCACCCTGCTACTTCCCTTATTCTCTTTGTTGCAACCACACTGGTCTCTCATCTGAGTTTCCTCTCTCTGGAGTGTTCTTTCACAGCTATAGCTCCTTTGTATCCTTTAAATCTATGATCAGTTATTGCCTTTGGGATTTTCAATTCTGGTCAAGATAGAGTAATATGGCTTGGAATTTACCTTACCACTTTTGCCACCTACAATCTAGTTAAAAAATGTAACAAATATTTTCATGAATTGGATAGCATGAAACATGTGGGAAATAAATGAAGTGACCCCCAGTTTGAATCCTAGAGAGAGTTTACAGGCTGCAACATGAGAGGAAACCTAGGTGGGGTCAATTTGTCAAAAGGATGATATCAATCAATCTAAGTGTAATATTAACCAAAACTGAATAGAACTGCAAGAAGACATAGTCATAGAGATTTCAAAACTCAACAATGGGTAAAAGAAGTGGACACAAAATCAGTAAGTTTATAGAAGTCTTGAAGAACACTATCAACCAACTTGACCTAAGTGACATTTATAGAACACTCAACAACAGCAGAATACATTTCACTTTAAAGTGCACTTAAAGGGGGGAGGAGCATGATGGCAGAGGAGTAGAAGACCTAAATTTCATCTGGTGCCAGGCATTCAGCTAGATAGTTATCAAACTATTCTGAACACCTACAAACTCAACAGGAGATTGAAGAGAAGAATAGCAGCAATTCTATGAACAGAAAAGGGACCACTTTCTGGGAGGTAGGACGTGCAGAGAAGTGAATCCGAGGTGATATATGGGAAAATAGACTGTGTGGGGAGGGGCTGGCTCCTGGCAAATGAGAAAGCAATGGAGCACAAAATGAGAAGTTTTAGAAGTCTGCTCCATGGAAGGACATTGTGATAAGGAAAATCTGTGTTCTGAAGTGGCTGACCAATCCAGCAGGGGAGTCCCAGTCCTGGCCCCAAGGCCATTCCAGGTCTTCCCCTAGCCCCATCAGCCACAGCTGCAGTCACAAGAGTGGCACAGATATGGAGGTAAAAGTGTCTAAGCTATCCTCTTTGTTTTGCTTGGGCTCAGAACTTGAGAGATTGCTCTCCTCTGAGCACACTGGTGTAATATAAACCTCCAATCCTCCAAGGTCTCTGAGTGCCACTTGGTTTTTTGTCCAGGATCCAGGCTGTGTTCCATAACATTTGGTTCCCTGACTGGGAACCCAACTGCTCTGGCCCATTGTTGCCACTGGTTTGGGGGCAATGGCAGGGTGGTGATGGAATGAGGGGTTGTATTGGGGAAGGCACACCCTGCCTAATCTTTGGCAGTCTCCCACCTGGTTGCCTTGGACTGGCTCCACTCTGTGGTTCCTACCAGGCTCAAAAGAGACTTGGCAGGTGAAAATCTGGTTCCAACATCAGATTCCCATAAGGCCTGGGGCCCCAGGACTAGTTAGACCCACCCGTCAGGGTGGAAGTGGGAGCTTGATCACCTCCCAGAGACCTCCTAGAGGTCTCACAGGTAGGGCTTCCTAGGGAGGGAGGTCCCTCAGATCAGGAACCCCCCTGAAAGGTGGGACAGAAAGGAATTTCTGAAAGGAATTCCACAGGTAGGGCTTCCTGGGGGGGAGGTCCTTCAGGTCAAGAACCCCCTAAAAGGGGGGACAGAAAGGAATTTCCAAAAGGAATTACACAGGTCAGGGCCTCCTAGGGGGGGGAAGTGTAATAACTTCGGTGTGAATGCATGAGTGAATGTGAATTTTGACCTGGCTTTACAGACGGACTGATTCTGTGGCTCCAAGGTCTTGAGACTACAGAGTCTGAGTGATCCCCAACATCTTTCTGTGGTGACTTCATAGGGTCTATGGCAAGCCCTTTAGGGCATCAGTACGGGGTTTATATGGACTTGCTATGGCTAAGAGTCACCCAAGTCTCCTCTGGGAGGGTGGACAGGCAGCCATCTGATTGATCTCTCCTCTGGAGGGTCACCCACAACACTTTGTCTGTCTCTGCACCACTGCACACAGAGTAAACCTACAGTCTTAGAATGTATGATCAAAAATTCCAGAAAGGGTTTTTCAGAAGACTATGCACTTAAGATATAACCTGGCAAATTGAAAATCCTATGTGAGTTAGAATGACCCACCTTTAATGTTGGATGGCCTTCAAAAAGGACACTAGATGTCCCAACAGTTCATCAGGTATGGCTAGTTGTAACAGGGGAGCGAGGACACCCCGACTAGTTTCCATGCATTGTCTCCTGGCTAGAAATTGTCCAGACCCTCCCCACTGGGTGCCATTTGCTTGCAATAGGCAGGGACAGGCCAGGGTCTTAATCGCCTCATCCAAGTGGCCCCAAAAGACTGACAGAAGCCCCAGCCTCCACAGATTTCAGCTGGAGATCCCAAAGCTAAGCTGATCCTGCCCCCTCCATACACATCCCCAAGGTCATCTATACCTGTCCCCGTCCAGTTCCATAAACTCCACCACCATCAGTCTCCCTGGTGCCCCAGGCCCAGGGGATCCACTTTCTCCAGGACCATCAGCTAGGCTGTGCCCCAGGCCAGGCCAACCACCCTCCAAATGCTGGTATAAGAGAAGTGAGAACACAAGAGGAACGATAAAGACAGGACAGTCCAACCCAGACAATCCATGATGTATTATCAACTTTTCTCCACCACCAACCCCCTCAACTGGACACATGAGCCCACCTGATCATTCTGGGAAAAGGTTTTCAAAGTGGCCCTGTTGGCAGACCTATAAGGCAGAGAAGCCCAACCACCAAAAGTGGGGAAACCCAGAATCCCCTTGGCCAGGGATCAATGTACCTACTGTAAAGAAAAGGAACATTGGAAAAATTTATGTTTCCAACCAGGGAAAGGCTCAGGAGCCCAGCTGCCACAAGAAAAAAATCCCCAAGAAGGGGATCTCATAGGCCTTGCAGAAATAGACTCAGACTGAGGGGTCTGGGCTCTCTTCTCCTTGGTCCCCATGAGCCTACAGGCATAATAAAAATAAGGAGCCAACCAGTGAATTTTATGGTTGATACTGGGGCCAAGTACTCTGTTGTCACCTCCCCAGTGGCCCCTCTCAGCAAGAGGAGTGCAACCATTCTTGGGGCTACCAGGACACGGAAAATACAATGGCCCTTTTGCCAGGCTCTTCAGTGTAAACTCAGGGGCCACAAGGTCTGACATAAATTCCTTTATCTACTTGATTGCTCCATCCCCCTCCTGGGCTGAGACATACACTCCCAGCCTGGGGCTCAAATAGCCTTTGAACCCACTGGGCACACCAACCTCCGAATCAACCCAGAGTAAGAAGAGACAAGGTCTCTGGCACTAGCAATTACCACACCAAGGGGAAAAAAATGGTGGCTGTTCTGTGCCCAGGCCCATTGCTTCTCAGCCTTTTGGCTAAGATCAAGTGTAGTATTTTGTGCCCAGCCCCAGTCAAATGGCCCACCAGAGTTCAGGGTCAACTTCAGTATGGGCTAAAGGCAACCTGGACTAAAGTCCAGACCTGGACTAGCCCAGAATCAGCCTCCTGTCATTGTTGAACTGATGCTGGGAGCCCAACCCCAGAGGCAAAGGCAATACCCCTTTCTACAAGAAGCTAAGATTGGCATTCACAAACAACTGGCCAGACTCAAAGAAGTGGATATCCTAATTGAGTGCCAATTGGCCTCCTAATCGAGTGCCAAATGGCCTAGAATACCCCATTACTGACAGTTAAGAAGACAGGAGGGGGTTTTAGACCAGTCCAGGACCTGTGGGCCATCAACAAGGTAGCCATCTCCCTGCACTCAGTGTTCCCAAATCCATACACCCTCTTCCAGTATGTGGATTACCTCCTCCTCAACAGTGACACACAAAAAGACTACACAAAAGACACAAAGGACCTCCTACAGCTCCTGTCAAACTTGGGATACTGAATCTCATGGAAGAAGGCACAAATCTGCCAAAAACAGGTCTGATACCTTGGTTTCCTCCTCACCCAAGAGAAAAGAGAACTAGGGCCAGAGGAAAAAAGTTATCATCTCCTTGCCATAACCTTAGACAAAAAGGAGCCTATGAGAATTCCTGGGGGCTGCAGGATTCTGCCTCATCTGGATTCTTAACAATAACAAGACCCCTCTGTAATCTTAGAGGGACCAAATCAAGAACCCCCTGCATGGAGTGAGAAAACAAATTCCACCTTCACAGAGATAAAGGCTGCCCTGAGGTGGCCTCCAGCCTTGTGCCTAACAAATATAAAAAAACACCTTCAATCTCTTTGTACATAAAAAAAGATAGTGCTCAGGATACTCACCCAGACTGTCAGGCCCTGGCAATGGCCAGTTGCATATCTGTCTGGACTCTGTGGCAGCAGGATAGCCACTGTGTCTCAAGGCACTAGCAGCCACAGTCCTACTCATTAAGGAGGCAGACAAGCTCACCCTGGGTCAAGAAATTAATGTCAAGGTCCCTCATGCATCTGCAACTCTCATGAACACACAGGGGCACCACTTCCTTTCCAACTCTTGGCTAGCAAAATATCAAGGGCTCCTCTGTGAGAATCCATGGGCCACCCTTAAAAACAGTAAGGACATTAAACCCAGCAATGCTTTTCCCATGGAAGAGGGGGAACCAGACCATAACTGCTCCAAAGTAACTGGTAAAGTCTACATGAGGCATCCAGACTTATGGGATCAAGCCATGAAACATCCAGAGCTCATGCTGTTCAGCAATGGCAGCAGTTACCTAAAGAGGGTGCCCAGAAAGTGGATTATACAATAACCACAACCACTAAAGTCCCAGAGGTTAAGACATTATCAACTGAATGATCAGCACAACAGACTAACTATATTTCTTAGTCTGAGCCCTCACCCTCAGTGAAGGCAAGCGGGTCAACATCCACACAAACTCTGTATGCCTTTGCTACTGTGCATATACAGCAGGCCATCTACAAGGAGAGGACCTCCTAACTGCTGCAGAAAAAGCTATCAAAAACAAAGAAGAGATTATAAAACACCTCAGAGCCATCTGCCTTCCAAGAGAATTAGCAATCCTGTACTGTAAGGGATACCAGAAAGAAGATGACCCCATAGCATGGGAAAATCATCTGGCAGATGGGGCTGCCAAGACTGCAGCCAGTAGGGGCATGGACAAAGCCCCTTCCCTCACCATGGCCCTGAGAGGCCACCCCCCCCCCCGAAGAATTCCCTCTGCTCAGTTACACTAAAAAAAAAAAAAGGGGGCCATGGCTGAAGGGGTCACCCTAACTAAAAAGGGATGATTGGTGATGCCAGATGAGCGTGTCTTCATCCCAACAGCAACAGGAGGGTATCTAGTAAAAAAATATCACCAAATCACCCACCTGGAAAAAACTACATTAGAGGCCCTCCTCAAAAAGGGCTACTATATCAGCCAGGTGTGAGTACTATGTTGATCAAACAGTTAGCAACACATAACATATGCTAAAATAATACTTGGCCTATGCTGTGGCCCCTGCCAGGTGTCCAGAGGATGGGAGTAACCCATTTCAAAGAGCTAAAAATAGACTTCACAGATGTGCAGCTGAACAGGAAGTTCAGATAACTTCTAGTGATAATGTACATATTCTCTGGGTGGGTCAAGGCCTTCCTGACCAGGAAGGAGTGAAGCGGGGAAGTAGCCAAAGTCTTATTTCTTATGGAAAATGCCCTGTTTTGGCCTGCCATTAGCAATCTATAGTAACAATGGGCCCATATTTATAGCAGACGTTGTACAGGTCTTAACCAAGTCTTTCAACATCACCTGGAGGCTTCACACCGCCTACAAGGCCCAAAGCTCAGGGAAAGTAAAGCAAATGAATTTCACCCTCAAGGGAACTTCAGCAAAGTTTTGTCAGGAGACTAGCTTCCCAGGCCAGATCTGCTACTCCTGGCCCTCCTGCATGCCCGCTGCACACCCAGGAGACTCAGTTACTTCCCTTTCAAATTAGTATATGGCCAGCTGCTCCCACATCTAGGGAGACTTCCAGGAAACTTACATCAGATTGAGGATAAAGAGATAAAAAGACAATTTCAGGCCCCAGAAGCCACCCTAAATATACTACAAAGGTACACCACTGAGAGGGCCCTAATCTTCTTAGGGCCCCAGGTGCACTTTTTCCAGGTAGGAGACTCAGTCTAGATCAAAGATTGGAAAAGGGACTCCTCAAACCACAATGGACAGGGCCTCACACTGCTGTTCTAACCATCCCTACTGCCCTTAAGGTTTCTTGTGCCACCCCATGGGTCCACCACTCTAAAATAAAAGAAGCCCATCACTCAGATGAAGAGCCACACCAATGAAAAGTCCAGCCGAACCCCACAGACCCACTCCGGCTTTGCCTCTAAGGAGATCCCACCAAGTGATGGACACTTGCTTGTCATGGTCCCCAGTTCTCATTGGCATAGTATTCCTCATTCTAGGTGTCAGACTCTCACTGTTGCCCCTTCTGACTGGACTTGCTATTGTTGCCCCTCAGAGACTTGCTATTATTGTTTAATGAGTGACCCTAGGGTGTATTACTACACTTACTTGTCCACAGGACTTATCTGCTATTGGGCTAGCCACAATGGCTCCCTCTAAGTCAGTCCAGGAATTCCACTTTTATTGGCCCTCTGCGGTCTACTTCCAAGTGCATTTCACTATGGTTTTCCTGACCCCAGTCAGTCCTGGTCTTCTGCTACCTGGTACGTTGGTCCTCCTCATAGTTGCATTTGGTCCTTGTATTTTTCATGCCCTTACCAAGTTTATCACTGCTCAAATTGCCAAGATCAGGCTCCAGTTGCTCATTACTCACTATCGTCCCATAGATAATAAAGATGATGCACTCTAAACCAGGGGAATTGGAAAAAAAAAAAGGAAAATATGTGTTCTGAGGTGGCTGACCAATCCAGCAGAGGAATACCAGTCCCAGCCCCAGGGCCATTCCAGGTTTTCTCCTAGCCCCACCAGCCACAGCCACAAGAGTGGCACAAATATGGAAGTAAAAATGTCTAAACTACCCCCTTTGTTTGTGCTTGGGGCTCAGACCTTGAGAGATTATTCTCCTCTGAGCCTGCTGGTGTAAAATAAACCTCTGATCCTCCAAGGTCTCCAAGTGCTGCTTGTGGTTTTTTTGATTTTTTTTTTGTTTGTTTGTTTGCCAGGATCCAGTCTGTGTTCTCTGTAACAGTTGCTCTAGTGGCTAAGTGACGGGTGGTATCCTCACTGGATCAGTGTGGTCTCAGGATCCTCAAGGGTCACAGAAAGACTGGGAGTGCCTGAGTGTGGCAGAGATCCCAGCTCCCAGGTATCAGAGTGGGGAAGCTGGCTGCAAAGATGGAGTGGAGAAGAGGGGTCTCAGCTTGGCATTGCCACAAACTATGATCTGAGGCAGAGTTTGGCCACTATTCTTCAAGAAGGGATTCCCCAAGTGGCAGATCTGGGAAGACACCTAGATTTTTAAGATGTTCAAAGATGACATTCTATTCATTTTTGAGATGGTTATGGCTTGAGAGGCAAATGGACTCATGGAGAGTGGGGGTTGAGGTCTTTGCCACAAGATGAGAGGCTAGACCTCTGCAAGGGACTTTCTCACACACATTTCCTAAGTCCAGTCCATGCAGAATAATTCAAGGCAAACACAGGGTAGGACTCTTTTTTATTATTTTATTTTATTTTTTAAATTTCTTTTTTTTCATATTTTTTATTATATATTTTTTATTTCTTTTCAGTGTAACAGAATTCATAGTTTTTGCACCACACCCAGTGCTCCATGCAATGCGTGCCCTCCACAATACCCACCACCAGGCTCCCCCAACCTCCCATCCCCCTCCCCTTCAAAACCCTAAGGTTGTTTTTCAGAGTCCATAGTCTCTCATGGTTCATCTCCCCCTCCAATTCATTGTTTATGCACCACACCTAGTGCTCCATGTAATATGTGCCCTCAATAATACCCACCACCAGGCTCACCCAACCTCCCACCCCACTCCCCTCCATAACCTTTAGTTTGTTTCTCAGAGTCCACAGTCTCTCATGGTTCATCTCCCCCTCCAATTTCCCCCAACTCACTTCTCTCCATTTCCCCATGTCTTCCATGTTATTCCTTATGCTCCACAAATAAGTGAAACCATATGAAAATTGACTCTCTCTGCTTGAATTATTTCACTCAACATAATCTCTTCCAGTCCCATCCATGTTGTTACAAGAACTGGGTATTCATCCTTTCTGATGGAGGCATAGTACTCCATAGTATGTATGGATCACATCTTCTTTATCCATTTGTCTGTTGATGGGCATCTTGGTTCTCTCCACTATTTGGTGACTGTGGCCATTGCTGCTATGAACATTGGGGTGCAGATGGCCCTTCTTTTCACTACATCTGTATCTTTGGGGTAAATGCCTAGTAGTGCAATTGCAGGGTCATACGGCAGCTTTATTTTTAATTTTTTGAGGAATCTTCACACTGTTTTCCAAAGTGGCTATACCAACTAGCATTCCCACCAACAGTGCAAGACGATTCCCCTTTCTCCACATCCTCTCCAACACATGTTTTTTACTGTCCTGTTGATTTAGGCCATTCTAATAGGTTTAAGGTGGTATTTTAATGTGGTTTTGATTTAAATCTCCCAGATGGCTAATGATGAGGAACACTTTTTCATGTGTCTGTTAGCCATTTGTATGCCTTCATTGGAGAAGTGTCTTTTCATGTCTTCTGCCCATTTTTTGACATGAATATCTGTTTTGTGTGTGTTGAGTTTGAGAAGTTCTTTATAGATCTTGGATATCAGCCTTTTGTCTGTAGTGTCATTTGCGAATATCTTCTTCCATTCCATGGGTTACATCTTTGTTTTTGTTTTTGTTTTTGACTGTTTCCTTTGCTGTGCAGAAGCTTTTGATCTTGATGAAGTCAGAAAGGTTCATTTTCACTTTTGTTTCTTTTGCCTTTGGAGACATATCTAGGAAGAAGTTGCTGTGGCCGATGTCAAAAAAGTTACTGACTATGTTCTCCTCTAGAATTCTGATGGATTCCTGCCTCATGCTGAGGTCTTTCATGCGTTTTGAGTCTATCTTTGTGTATGGTGTAAGAGAATGGTTGAGTTTCTTTCCTCTACACGTAGCTGCCCAATTTTCCCAGCATCATTTATTGAAGAGACTTTTTTCCACTGTATATTTTTTCCTGCTTTGTCAAAGATTGTTTGACCATAGAGTTGAGAGTCCATATCTGGGCTCTCTACTCGGTTCCACTGGTCTATGTGTCTGTTTCTGTGCCAGTACCATGCTGTCTTTGGTGATCACAGCTTTGTAGTAAAGCTTGAAATCAGGCGACATGATGCCTCCGGGTTTGTTTTTCTTTTTTGACATTTCCTTATGAATTCACAGTCTCTTCTGGTTCCATACAAATTTTAGGATTGTTTGTTCCAGCTCTTTGAAAAAAGCTGGTGGAATTTTGATTGGAATGGCATTGAAAGTATAGATTGCTATAGGCAGTATAGACACTTTAACAATGTTTATTCTTCCAATATGTGGCTTGGAATGGTCTTCCATCTTTTTCTGTCTCCTTCAATTTCTTTCATGAGTGTTCTGTAGTTCCTCGAGTACAGATCATTTACCACTTTGGTTAGGTTTATTCCCCGGTATCTTATGGTTCTGGGTGCTATAGTAAATGGAATCAATTCTCTAATTTCCCTTTCTGTATTTTCATTGTTAGTGTATAAGAAAGCAACTGATTTCTGTACATTGATTTTGTATCCTGTCACATGACTGAATTGCTGTATGAGTTCTAATAGTTTGGGGGTGGAGTCTTTTGGGTTTTCCATATAAAGTATCATGTCATCTGCAAGGAGAGAGAGTTTGACTTCTTCCTTGCCAATTTGGATACCTTTTATTTCTCTTTGTTTTCTGATTTCTGTTGCTAGGACTTCTATTACTATGTTTAACAACAGTGGTGAGAGTGTACATCCTTGTTGTGTTCCTGATATCAAATGGAAGGTTGTTAACTTTTCCCCATTGAGGATGATATTCACTGTGGGTTTTTCACAGATAGATTTTATGAAGTTGAGGAATGTTCCCTCTATCCCTATAGTTTGAATCATTTTAATCAGGAACAGATGCTGTATCTTGTCAAATGCTTTTTCTGCATCAGTTGAGAGGACCATGTGGTTTTTCTCTCTTCTCTTATTGATTTGTTTTAAGACATTGATTGATTTGCAAATGTTGAACCACCCCTACAGGGTAGAACTCTTGAAGGAATGTTTCATGGGTTATCCCTAAAGACTAAAACAAAATCTAATAGCAAACTTGTTTAGCCTAGTTATTAAGAGCATAAATCTTGGAATTTGACAAATTTGGGTTGGAATCCTGCCTCTGCCACTCAATAGTTATGTGACTTATTATTTCCATAAATATGGGGAGTTTCCTTCAGAGGGTAGTTATAAAATTTAAAAGAATTAATTCAAATGCTTGGAGCCAAAGAGCCATTTGGTAAGAGGCAAAGAGGGCATGTGATATGATGAGCACTGCATGTTATATTCAACTAATGAATCATTGAATATTATATCAAAAACTAGTGGTGTACTATACCTCGGTTAATTGAAATTAAATAAAAAAAGAGGCAGAAACAGACTTTTGCAGTCCCCACGTGTGTGCCCTGCCGTGCTAGCAGAGCCTGAGATGCACTCCACCCCCTCCCCTGAAAGAGGCACGCGGGCACCAGAGGGGGGCTCTCTAGGACCCAGAAAGTCTGATCACTCTTAGCTCGGGCCGGCAGGAAAATCTCTGGGTGCCTTCCCTGCTTGGAACCTCTCTGGCGGTCTGGAGCTGCCCAGACAGCTGCCGCTTGTGGTTTTGAGTACAAGCAGGACACACAGGTGTCCCCAGAGATCGTGGCTGGGAACCTGCTCTGCAGCACCCAGAGGGGAACGGACAGGGGCTTCTCTCTGGGAGGGAGGTCTGGGTGCAGTTTGCTTTCCTCTAAACCTCCAAGAACCATTGGGAGCTGCCAAGGGGAGAGAAAACAAAGGAACAGACATAAAAACCTCCAGAGAACAAAAGCCTAAAGGCCCAGTTTCCTCAGAGCCCACCCCCTGGAGGGGGGCGGGAGGACTTAACTCAGGAAACACCACCTGAAAACCCACGCGGCAGGCCCCTCCCCCAGAAAGCCAACCAGCCAAGAAGACAACAATCACTACTACTCCATAGATATGTTTGTTTGTTTGTTTGCTTGTTTTTAAAGCAAATCGCCCTTTTTTTAAAAAAATTATTTATTAGTCAGAGAGAGGGAGAGAGAGCGAGCGAGCACAGGCAGACAGAGTGGCAGGCAGAGGCAGAGGGAGAAGCAGGCTCCCTGCCGAGCAAGGAGCCTGATGTGGGACTCGATCCCAGGACCCTGGGATCATAACCTGAGCCGAAGGCAGGTGCTTAACCAACTGAGCCACCCAGGCGTCCCCATAGATACGTTTAATTCTTAATCCGTTCCCACTATTCTAGTTCATTTAAAAATTTTTTTAAAATCTTTTTTATTTTGTTATATAGATTTTTTTAGCTTATTTACCATCACAGTGAGATGTCCAGCACATCAAATTCCATAATAACCTTCTAACCTGAACTTTTTGATGCATATACCCATGTTTTTCTTTTGCTTTTCTATTTTTTATATTTTTTTTTAAATTTCACTTTAGGTTAGATCATTCTTTTCTTTACTTTTATTTGCTAATATTCATATAGAGCTAAAATTCAAGGTAATCCCCTTTCCCCAATCAATGCTACCCCTATAGGTAAACCAATTTTATATCCCCTGATATCTTAGGAAAGTTGTATCCCTTAAAAAAGATATCAAGATACATCCAGGAAGAAGCAAAATAACCTTCCTAGCCCACACTGAGAATTTACAACCACTCTCCCATCTTTTTCTCCTACCAGTATTTTTGTATACTTGTGTTTGTCCTGGTCGTCTATAAATCTTATACTTAGGGTTCTTTTTGACGAGGTTCTTTTTTTGGTTTGTCTGTTTGTTTCTTTGTTTTGCTTCTACATATATATGTACATATTTTTTTCTTCTCTTGTCATATACTTTTATCAGTCTTTTTTGTTTGTCTGTATTTGTTTGTATACTTCACAAACCTTACCTTGGGGCCCATTTGGGCTGAGCCTTCTCTTTTATCCTTCTTTCTTTTTCCTCTCTCTCTCTCTTTTTCTCTCTTTTTCTGCTTTCTCTCTTTCTTTTTTTCTTTCATTTGGGTGGGGACTCTTGATTGCTCAGAAGCATTCCAGGGTGCACCTTCATTGCATCAAGGTCGATAC
>PISX010024831.1:0-27145 GCA_004024625.1 Mellivora capensis | reverse complement strand
TCTAGGGAATTGCAGTCTACTGACCTTCAGTCCAAACGCTGACAGCACCTTGCATTTAAGTAGCAGGTTAGAGGTTAGATAGGGTTTTAAAGCAAACTATGAACACAGGCGGGACAGGTGTCGTGGTGCCCACTGTACAGATGAGATGCCACCGTGGGGTGTGCGAAAGGGCTTCTCACACATGGTCTGTGGCAGAGCAGCCCTCGCAAGCCCTGCTTATGACTGCACCTGCAGACTTGCACTCCTCCTCCTGGGAGGCCTTACGGGCAGTATTGGCATATCCTTTTTCAAGAATGTAACTGAATTGATGAGGCAGTTTTTCCTTTCTTGTAAAAGTAGGGATAACATGACTTGGCTCAAGAGTTGTTCTGGAGAGTGAATAAAATCATGTAGGAAGAGACCCGAGCACAGTGCCTGCCCCAAATGGGAGCACTCACAGATGAGGCTCTCTTCCAGGCTTAAAAAACCTCAATCCTCAGAGCACTGATTATCACTGGAAACGGTAAACTTTCAGATTAGTTAGTATAGGCAGATTTCATTTCTACGGTAGAAGCATTTATTTTGGTTATAAAAAAATAACACTATTTCAAAGTCAAGGTAATGAAGCAGAAGTATATTTTCTCCTTAGAGGTCCCTAGTCCAATCTCACACATGGTGTCAAGACATTCTTCAATTAACAAGGAACAAATGCAAAATCCAGGTCATATCTGCCAACAGAAGAGATGGATTAAAGCTACATTGTCAGCCCTGGAAATCAGAGAATACAAAGTGATCTCACCTAGAGAGTCTCAAGGTTAGTGCACGTGGGGACCACCTGGATTGTGGAAACAGCACCCGCAGGGGGCACTGAAGGCAAGCCACCAGTTTAAAAGCAAGCCCTTGGTCTCAGAACACATACCCCAGGGACTGAAGATACAAAACTCAATATACACCACAGACTCTCAGTGTTCCTTTTCTGAGTCTCAGACCCAGGAATAATACTCCAGAGTACAGAGTAGGTCAGACAGTGCGTGGTAAGTGCATCCCTAATCCATTTACACACAGCTACTACCATCATCGTCTTCACCACCACCTGACACAGAGGACATTCTCCCCCTCCCCCACCCCCACGCCCACATAGCTGCTAGACTTTATTTAAAAAGTAACCATTCATTGATTTAAAGCTCATGGACTACTGGCACCATTTCTATATCGGTACCATTTTTACTAGCTTCAACCTTCATCTACATTAAGATTTAAGTACATGGTTGAAATGACCATTTTTCTACTGAAACTAAGATCATGAATTCAGAGAAAAAAGGGAACTAAACCTTATGCAGCACGTGCAGTTTTGAAAGCATCAACAGCTAGAGGAATGAACTGCTTTTCAAGGTGACCCACCTTGGGCAAACTGTTATTCCCTGCATTGTGTTCGGAGTCTCAGGTTAGAGATATGGACACGGGGATAAAATACCTAAACAACTTTGTCACTCCCTACGTTCAATATACTACACACGAATGTTACATAGTTAAAGGTTTTGGCCATTTAAGTAACTACCCATTTAACTATCTAAGGTTTTAATATTCTGAAACTACAACCAAAGCTCTCAAGGGGGGTCAGGCTAGGAAAGGGTTTCTGCACCTCAGCAGTCCTGCTGTTTTGTGCAGGATCTTCTGGAGGCGGGAGCCCTCCTGTGCACAGCAGGGCACAGGCCCGCTGGCCTCTACTCGCTCCATGCCAGTAGCCGACAACCAAAAATATCTCTAGCTGTTGTCACATGTCTTCCGGGGGGCAGAATCACCCCCTGCTGGGAACCGAGCTAGAATTGTACACGGATGGTAACTGTCAACTCTGAATGCACAGATACAAGACGCTATGTAATTTTACTCACTCAAAGAGCACAGCACAGTGGTTTCTGCTATACTGTCTATGCTAGGGCCTGCCGCTGCTGTGGAACGAACACGCGACTTCAGTATACAGGAACCCACACTTAATTGTCTTTTTCCTATCGAAAACACAGACATTAAACAAAAACCAGAGCTAATCTCGCAACCATTTTTATATTACTGGATACAGAGAAAAATCTATGGTTTCCACACGTCCACGCAACATGGAACCGAGATCCATCAGGGCAAGTGTCCCTCCTTCTGAATTCGGAGTCTCTCCTTCTCTACTTGCAAGCGTTCCTTTTCAATCTGCAGCTTCTCCGACTCGAATTTCAAAAACTGCAGCCTATCTTTCTCCAGTTGCAAGCGTTCTCTCTCCAGTTTTAGCTTCTCTGCTTCTATGTCCTGCGGCTGAAGCACGGCCTTCTCCCCCTGGCCGAGTTCGTTCTCCGGGGCCGCTTTCTCTGCGCCCACGATCTGCAGCCTCAGCTTCTCGCGCTCGACCTGCAGCCGCTCCTTCTCCAGCTGCAGCCGCTCGTGCTCCAGGTCCAGGTGCCGCAGCCGCTCCTTCTCCACCTGCAGCCGCTCCTTCTCCACCTGCAGCCGCTCCGCCTCGATGTCCAGGCGCCGCTTCTCCAGCTCCAGCTTCTGTTTCTCGATGTTCACCAGCAGGTGGGGCTCGTCGTAGGCCGACCTGGCCGGCGTGGAGTTGAGGGTAAAAAACTCGTCGATGTGGGGGAAGTCGGGGAGTTCGTTTTCCCTCCTGGAATCCGGTATGACGGATGACAACATTTCTTCCTCCTCCTCAATCTCAAACTAAAAGGAAAAAGCAACTTTCAGTTTTTATTTCCATTTCACCGTTGTTCATGTGTCTAAGCGCGCGTCCTTCAAAGTTTCTGTATTGTTTTGGGCACAGAAAATCATTCCTTTTGAATCTTGAAAAATATTTATAATAAATTACCTGATGTCACTAATACAGCTGACCCTTGAACAGCGTGGGATTGGGCTGGGCGGGTCCACATGTTCCCCATTTTTTTTTTTCTAAATACAGTACAGTACTGGAAATGTACTTTCTCTTATGATTTTCTTTTCTGCAGCTTACATTAAGAAGACCACATGTGATATATGTAACAAAAAACAGGTGGTCATCGAGTGTGTTGCCGGTAAGGCTGTGGGCCGACAGCGGCCACTGGTGTTAAGTTTGGGGGGCCGTGAAAACTTACACGCGGCGTTTCCACTTGTGGAAGCCAGTGCGCCCCCCCCCCGCCATGTCGCTCAAGTGTCAACTGTATGCATCGTTAAGAGAAACATATTTAGATTTGGTGACGGATTAATGACACGAGGAAGAAAAAATGGAATGACTTTCTTAGGAACTACTTGTAAGTGAGCTTGACAACTGGGACCTTTACTGCTCCTGGACTACCCTGAACTCCGACATCAGAACTAAAGGGGCAAAAAGAGAACGAGGACTCCCGGGCTACTACTTACTTCGGGACTCTGGGGATCTCTTTCTTCCTCTTCCACTTTGACCTCAGTTAAGGATCCACCTGCGTCCCGGAAATCCGCCACGTTCTGCCAGTCGAAATTAGTATCACTGCGGAATCCAATCTTTTCGTCGATCTCTTCGGTGAGAGAGTCATCCAAGTCCGACGTGGGGAGGGGAAACCCCGAGCCGACCAGCTTAATGTTCGCCTTCATCCTCTTCCTCTTCATGAGGGCCCGCCAGTCCAGGTACCGCCGCTTCACCTCGGTCCCCGTCCTCTGCTCGCCCTCGCCCACGGCGTTCACACACTGCGCGATCTCCTCCCAGGCCATCCGCTTCATCACGTTGATGGTCGTGTTGAGCTGCTTGGAAAAAATGACTTCTTTCCGTTTCGTGATTTCTTTCAAAAGGGTCTGAGTTTCTTGGACACTAAAATTGCTTTTCCTTTTCCTTTTCAACTGCTTCATTTTCCCAGCCTAAGTGCAGAGAAGATGTGAAAAGCCGGGAAATGCGACAAAGCACAAGAACCAAGGGCACCCCCTGGTTGGCCCTTTGTTCACATCAGAGTCTTGCGCTCAGCTGGGAGCACAGGCGGGCTGGATGATTCCTGGGGAGAAAGAGGTCAAAGCCGTCAGCCCGCAGCGTCCACGCGGGGAGCCGTACCCCGGACCGAAGACAAGCCCACAGCTCTGCTCTGGCTCTGACCCTATCCCCTCCCCGCGGTTCCCTCACCTGGGCTCCTGCCCTGGCGCCTGACCCCCACTTGTCACCCTGGGCTGCCCCTGCTTCTCCACTTCCAGGCCATTCTCTCTTCCCACCTCGCCGGCCGGCTTCCCGTCACCCGTCGTCACCCTCCTCCCCTGTTCCGGACCTCTGTGCACACAGGTGCCTCGGCTGGGGAGGTGGGCACCTGCCAGAAATGAACGCCCTGCCTTCACGTTAGATCCCAAGTCGCTGAGTGAACATTCTAGAAACTGGTAAAGGATCACATTTAATTAGTACTCTGGCCTACCGTTCATGTAATTTATATAAAAATATATATTTTCTACATATACTTATAAAAAAGGACAGAAGCAAAGTGACTTATACATTGTCACACCAGCCCAAATATACTTCTTAGTACCTATGTCGCAGCTCACTTCAGAGAACTACTGAAATGCAAACTTGGCTTTTGCCTTCCTCTACCATCTGTTTCAGCACTAGTGGGTTCTGGGAGATGAGAGCCCACTTGTTCCAAGGGACTCATCCTCAATATGTAACAATATGCCTAACAAACAGGAGGTACAAATACAACTTAAAACAAGGTGATTGGGGCTGGGAAAAAACAGAAAATGAAATAAAGTTACTCAAGGAAGTTAAGCTAACAAAACAAACTTCAATGGGCAAAGCATATGTTTAAAAGGAAAAGGCAGCCCAAGACAATATAGGCAAGAATCAGTTTGTGAAACCAAGTGAAGCCTTTAGATAAACTCCCCACCCTTGATTATGCCAAAAAACATAAGAACCTAACAAGTCATAAAACATTGTGAAGAGAAAATTCTAAGTAAAAAGGCTTTGTTGCTACTATAGTCTGTATGGACCAATGATGAGTACGTAGGTTATCAGACATATTTTCAGTATGGAATCAGCAAGTTAGATGTCCTTAAAAATAGAACAGAGAGCTAAAATAATATCAAATTCTGTATCATATTAAAACAATGTATTCATGGCTTTTTGTTTTCAAAAGATAAAGAATGTTTCAGAGCACTTCAATAGCTTCTTGAACCAGTTAAAAAGTGCCACCGTATTTTTAAGGGAAAAGCATGATAAAAACAAAAATATTTACCAGGAGATGAGATGAACTATACATAGCGTCACAGGGGCATATGTGCGGTAAATACTATGTTAGAGGATGGATACGGCTTAGCCCAACAGTATTCCTGTGTACATGTATCTTAGATTTCCAGACAGTTTCGATGTAATTACGTGAAAACCTTTGACATCTTCTGATTACTGTAAGAAAGTACCCAAATCAGTGCACCCTGAGTTGAAATTTGGTCGCGATTTTTGCAGGGAGAGAAGCTAAGCTATGTTTCCAGGATCTTTTTTTTTTTTTTTTTCCTGTTCTTTCCTTTATATTTTGATGCTTATATAACACAGCTTGGGTTTCTGTCATCCACCACCTAATAACTTACTCAAATATTCATTGGGCTCCTCCTATGTGCCACGCACATAGTCCCTGTTCCCAGTGCTGGGGATAGAACACTTCTCAGAGCGTGAAAAGATGCCATTTTAGATGTCAAATACTACCCCGTTTATATCGTTTGTGTTCCCTGTCTTTACGGAAGGGAATTCGGCAGGTGCAACCTCCAAAAACCCATAGATCTGGCCCCAACACAGACAACTGCCATTTCCCCTGAAACCCCAGCGGACATTCTTTCCAGGCTGGACGTGGGTATACGTAGTTCACTTATGTAACCCACCGAAGGCATAAAATAACTGGGGGCCGCTGTTTTTTCGCGGACTAACAGAATGAAGTTCCTAAATACCGTGTGATGGGGCAGAATTAAGAGGTCCGAGGGAAATCAGGCGCCGTCAATTCTGGGTCCCCCTCCCCCCCCCAAATAATTTATATATATTTGTAAGTTCGTTAGGCTGGTCAGAAAAAGAAAGCATCACAAAATATCCAAACTTTCCCAAGTCCCCCTCCTCCCCGCGCCCACATATTCTAGGAAATTCACGTCCCTGCCGAACAGGATGCGCTCTTCTCTCAAACTTGCGGTAGGTAAGTAAGTGAAGTTTACTTAGGGGCCACCTGTTATCAGAGTGAGAGGACACCTGTCCCTCGGCCCCGCCGCCTTCTGTGGGACCACCCGGGAAGGCCGCAGGGAAGATCCAGGGACTGGGAGCTCCCTGGAGGCCACCCCGGGGGAGGTGGCGCCCGCCCGCCTCTGCCACAGCGCGGCGGCCGCACCTGCTGGCAGACGTGGCGACCTGGAAGGCAAGTCTTTCTGTTTACTAAAGCAGAGTCCCGACTGGGTGCGCGGGAAAGTCCCGCAGCCTGGATTCAGCGGCCACAGCCCTCCCACCCGCCCCGGGCGGGCTGCTACTTCTAGGAGCGTCGTGGTCCCGCTGCGACGCAGATGCAGGGCCAAAGCCGGCCCCATGGGGACTGCCACCTGCCGCTGAGCCCCGCCGGGACCTTCCCCGCTGCGAGGGCACCCACCGTCCGCGGAGCTGCCGCCTCCTCCGGGACAGACTCTCTCACCTGCGACCCCGGCGGCACCTCCGCCCGATCGCCTCTGAGGGGGGTAGAAAAAAAAGATGCTTCATTGATGCCCCGCCCACTAACTTCGCCCGCCCCCTTGCCGCCACCCACTGGCTGGCACAGCTGCCACTCGCTCTAGACGGTTCGCCCATTGGTCCGGATGGTATTGCCATTCTGGCTAAGGGCCCGCCCCAGGTCTGGCCTCACAATGGGAATCGAGTCCCCAACCGGTTCCGGGTTAGTGCCCTAGAACTCCGCCCCCTTGCGATTCGCGGCCTCCCGCTCTGCGCTCAGGCGTTGGCGTGAGGCTCTGTCAGTCAAGTGGGCTCTAGAAACCGATTGGCTCCTAGCGATCAGCCTGCGGTGCTTTTCCGCCTGATTGGGTCCCTGGCCATCCCGCCTCCAAACTCTACCCCTGTCCTTGACCCTCACCTGTTAAAAGGGCGAAGAGGGGGTGGAAACCTTGGCGTTGCCCCAGGTATCTTCAGGCTTTATTTCACCGTCTGCTCCAGCAAGTGGGGCTTAGTTTGGCCTCAGCGGAATGCCGGTGGTTTCCTTACACCTCGGCCGGTCCTCATCACACTTGCCTCCAGAATCCCTGGACCTGTTGACCAGCTCTTCCTGGTTTCCCGCGCTCTGCGCCTTCCTCCCTGGCGGCCCAGTTCTGGCTGCCGGCCCCCGCTCCGGTGTCCCTGAGGGCTCTGTCTGTGGTCCCTTGTTCCCGCTGTCGCCTGGGCGGGCGACTGGGCGTCCCTGGGCGCAGCCACACTCCGGACGGGAAGTGCAGACCCTCTCCCAGGAGCTGGGCTCTTTTTCTCTCCGGCTTTGGCTTCGTCTCCGGCCACATGCCCCGCTTCTCCCTCTCGCCTTCCCCCACTTCTCTGCTCTCAGTCCCCAGCCTGGAGAGTGGCCTTGGGACTCCGTGTGCTCACCGCGGTGCCTCGGCCCGGAAAGGCCTCTCGCTGCCTCTTCCCTGCTGGGCTCGGGATCCGGGTAGCAGTTTGTCTGAAGGAAGCCCTCCTTTCTCTCCTCTCGCCTGCCTCCTTCCAAGCGGAGTCTCCGATGTGCGCGGCCCGACAGACCGATGCTTAGTCACACCTCAAGCTCTTGGGCGCCCAAGAACTTGTTTAGCCCGAGTGTTGTCCAAGGCCGGATGTGGCATCCCCTCTCTGTACCTGTTAAATCCTGCTCCAGCCCTACCCCAGCGCGCCCCTTCCCCGTGGGGACCTTTCCTCCGACAACCCTCGTCCCCTGTGCCCCGTGGGTGGATCTTTCTAGTTCACTGTTGTCGTTTCTCCGCCTACACGGTGCCTGGAATGTAATCGGCACGCAGAAGAGATTTGGTGGATGAATTATGGAATATTCCGGATGAACGGTGAATGTTTTCCGGATATTCCTGGAAGAACGCTCCCATAAAATCGAAGTCCTTGTGAAATACACTCCTTGAGATGTGATGATCGGTGTAATCTTGCAGATTTTCACTGGCGAGCCTGTGTAAGAAGCATGTCTATACTTTTGCCTAACTAGAACAAAAACATGTTTTCTTGAAAATTACAAGAACTTAGATTTTTATAATTTTGACTTTTGTTTGGGGTGGATGTTTCTCGGGTGAGTGCGGTGAGAAGTTAAGAAAACTATCCATCCCAATTATGACCACTTTCTCTCTGTTCCCTTTCAGAGTATGTCCACTTCTTGAGTCAGTTCATCTACTTCATTAGCATGGGTAACACCTAGACCCTGGCAGTAAGTATTAAGAACCTTCTGTTTTCAGAGGAACTCTTGAAGGCCCCTGCAATTAAATCTCTATCTCTTTGCTGATTGCGAGGCCTTTTCCAGATAGCCTCACTGTTTTTTCTCAGCTCTGACTTTGTGAGTGCATGTGGACCAACAAGGGACACATGGAGGGTAATCCAAAATGCCTAATGTTAGCACCCTGTTACGAACCTGATAGTCTAACTGATTTGATTTTTGTTTATACTAATTTCAGACTAGAGATTTGACCCCAGAGTTCTTACACACTTACTCTAGAACTGAGCTGTCCAACTGTTGTAGCCTCTAGCCAGAAATGTGGCTAGTAGAACTGAATAACTGAAGCTTAGTTCTATTTAATTTTAATTAATTTTAATTTAAAAACAGAATTCAATCAATTCAGTGACTGGATAACTTCAAAGTATGTTTGGAAAACTTGAGTTATGTGAATCTACTTTTTCAACTGTAAATTTTAAAAAATCTAATTACAGATGGAATAGGGATGCCTGGCTGGCTTAAGGTGGTGGAGCCTGTGCCTCTCGATCCTGGGGTCAAGCGTTCAATACTACACTGGGTATGGAGCTTGCTTACTTAAATACATATCTACATGCATACGTACAGACAGGATTTCTGATAAATTAGCATCCGAACTGAGAGGTACTGTAAGAGTAAAATAAACACAGGGTTTTAGAGATTTAGTTTAAAAATGTACAATGCCTCATTGATGATTTTCATAGTGATTAAAAGTTAAATGATAAAATTTTGCACAATTGGGTTAAGGAAAATATATTCTTAAAATGAATTTTGCCTGTGATTTGTTTTTTTACTTTTTAAAATGAGGCTAATAGGAAATTTAATCTTATACATGTGGTTTGCATTATATTTCTATTAGGCTATTCTAGGTTGTGCGTGGCCACAGCTTATTAAAAGTCTCAGAATGAGAATGTAATCGTTAGCTAAAATATTTCTATTTCACTACCTATTATTTAGTCAAAGGGAAAGAGGAAAGTCACTAGTGCTGTCTTTCCACCAAATGCAGTTTAGTTAAGAAACAAGTCACCCAGTTCCCATGATAGAACCTGCATTATATACACGAACAGTCACCGCGTCACGCTGGCTCTGCCCTCCGGGTTTGCCTTGCATGTGGCCTCCTTCCTCCTGGCTGGTGAGGTGCTTTCATTCTCCAAAACCTCCTTTTCCCAGACAACCCGAGAACAGATCAACTTGGCCTTTTTCGTAAGAGTTCTGTGCTTATACATCTTCTGTTTAGATCTCCACCGTTCTGCCCTCCCTTTCTCCCGCTGAGTGCGAGCACCTGGCACGTCACCTGTTAGGCTGACAAAAGTGTATTTGTTGACTTGAGCTGAACATTGACAAAGTAAAACTCACTGTATTTTGTCCTCCGTGATGTTCCACCAACTTACTTGCAATTTTCATCATCCCTCAGTTAAATTATAAGGGGGTATAAAATGATATTGAATGCTTTTCGGCACAAATTTCATGTTTCTAGAAACTTTTACATTGAATGGAAAGCCAGTGTGGTTCTTAGAGAAAGTGTTGTGGTTCTTTTCCTTTGATTTTTCTCTTATAACTGGAAAAAATAGGAAATGTTAGAACACGAGCTGTTTAAAAATGGTGCTTATAATAGCAAGAGGTAAGGAGAGCAGATTTTAATTTTGAAGATCATTCTGGTACCAAATCTTGAGAAGTTGATGGGTCCTGGTGTTCTGGCCAGCGTTGGCCGAGGCTGGGTCTCGCCACTTTTGTTTATGGGAGGAGGTCTGGTTCCTACTGGAGGAGCCTATGAAATAGTGTGGGCCAGTGCTTATTAGGAAAGTCATCCATAATACTTTTCCAGAAACCACCTGTACAGGGAGTTGCCCATGGGAGAAACAGATCGATTCCAAATCTTTTCTTGTACTTTGGAATGCGTGCCCTGGTCACTTTCTATTTGGAGTCCGTTTTAAAAATTCACTCTTGGTATGTATACACTGTCAGTTTTTCTCTCCTGTTTGACAGTCAGAGAGGCCTCTGGTTGAAAACAGTTTTAACGGTTTTGTGGGTTGACCATCTGTCTCTTTGAGTCCCCTGCAGAATGAGTTTTATTCATGCAAAATAGCCTATATTTTAAATTGCCCCATTCCAAATATACACTGAATGTGTGGTGAAATTGATCTGGCCCTTTTTTTGTATTATGTATCAACAGAAAAACTGCAGAAATGTCATTTTAGTAATAAAGATTAATCATATTGTTTTCTCAGTTTGAGAAATTACTGTGACTTTTTGTAACCTCTTGGTTGTTTTATGTGGATGCACATTCTTGAGTTCCTTCTATAAGGATTGTACTGAGTTTTGGAGCCGGGAGCTTGTCAGTCACTGGCCAGTTCTTTTTCTTCATCTCATTTTGAAAATAATTATTGAATACTATTTCATGCCAGCCACTGCCCTAAGGGCTTCCTCTGCATGAGTTTATTTCACGATTACAAGAACCCTCCTATTCCTTCCCGTAGGGGAGGGACCTGAGGCTGAATGCTGGCAAGTGTGTCTCCCAAGCTGCACAAGGGAACTGGCGTTTAAGCCCACGCGGTCCGCACACTCACACCCCGTGCTGGGCCCCCACTCACAGCAGGCGTTCCTGCTCCCTGCCAGGCCACTTAAAAGTGGGCGAACATTTGGAAAGATTGTAGAAGAGCAGAGAGACGACGGTCTCCTCTCCACCACACACACCAAATACCATCTTTTCCCAAACATTTTTGGACTGTGTTAGAAGCTCCTCAAGGGCAGGGATCATGTCCCTCGTCTCTTATCCCCAGCACAGACCTCGCATTCACCGTTTGTTCCCGAACACGTTTTGACTTGGGCTTGTGGCATGGATGATTGTCGTAGAATCCCCTGGAGCCGTGGCCTTCGCCAGGGAATCCATCAGTGGTTAGGGGCTGACCGACCGCTGCTCGGTACTACACTGTCTGTTGCTTTTACTTCACTTCTTCGCCAGTTTCCACGGAGAACCTTCTGAATACCACAGCTGTATTGTCTCTAGGCAAAGTTTGTTCTTGACTTTCTTCCTATTCCGATTATTTGTCCCTGAGGAGGAGTAAATGGCTGTGATCAGTACACATTAATAATAACACAGATGTAAGCGGGATCCTGAGTTGGCCTAGACAACTTGCCTTCGGTGACTCTGCTCATTTAATTGTTTTCCTTTAAGTGCTCTCTGTGCCCAGTGTGGGGCTGGAACTCATGACCTGCGATCAAGAGTCGCAGGCTGTCCTGACTGAGCCAGCCAGACGCCAGTCATTTAAATTTTTAAGACAGGAGCTGTGATTGCTGGCAAGACTTTTTGGAAACAAGGAAAAAGGCAGAAGGGACACTGGGGGGAAAAAAAAGCATTTCACAAGATCTAGTCACAGAGAGTACCTCAAATTTTAGCTTGTCTCCCATGCCCAAACACACACTTTCTTAATACTCTTGAGCGCGGTTCAATGTGTCTGCAAGGCCAAGAAGTGAGAGCACAGATTTAAACCATAGTCAACAAGGCAGTTACAGGGGATCCAGGTTATTTGTCATTTTTCACAATGATTTCTAACTTCATAAAAAGATAAATCCAGAAGACTTTATACTCCTAATTCCTTTATAATCTCTGTCTTTTATTTCTGTCCTCACGGTGTCATCCTTTTGGGACTGTCTTACAAGAAAGAGTGGTTTGTGGCTTGTCTGGTCACTAAGCAGTGGTCGGCCTGAGACCACATCAGCAGGAGCCTGGCCCCCGGCTCTGGTTTTCCTCCCTTCTCCTGTGGTCAGCTTCAGAGAATCCTGTTCTGCCATTTCAGAGAGCACATCAAACTATTTGATTTCTCAAAAACGTAATGATATGGAAGATAAAAGACAAAAAAAACAGAAGATAAAAATCACCCATGTTCTGTCTTTCCCCAATTCCTCCCATCCCCTTCATTCCTAGCTGGAAAATAGCATAGCTACACTTGCTGGATGCCGACTAAGCACCAGGCGGTAGTAAGTACTTCACTCATCTCGTCTTTTATAAGGGGCTTACAATTAGGGAAACTAAGGCATGGAATTGAGGATGCATCAGCGTTTTATGAGAGAGGAAATGGAGGCTTGGGAGTTAGGAGGTTATCTTCAGGTCACACAGCAAGGCTGTGGGGGTACTGAGACCCCCTGCATGGATCCAGCCCCTTGCTTCCCCAAACCCTTGTGAAGACTTCCTCTCTGGGTGAGAAACGATTTTCCCAAGTTACCACTGAACTGAAAAAAGCAGAAAGCAGTGGCCCCTTACAGAGCTGTTGATAACGTACCAGCAACTCCTGCAGCATGACCTGTAGGTCCAGACCTACCTCTCGGAGGCTCCGTGCTATCCTCTTCCAAATCCTCTACCTTTTCCTGGTTTGGGTTCTTGAACTACCCTTAGCTCTCCACTGTGATCACTAACCTTCATTTTTGTACCCTTCCTTCTACATGGCATTCTTACCACTCTCTCCCCTACTTTTCCTTCTCAATCTCTCCCTTTTTTCTCATTAATCAAAAATGCATAGCTGAAGCATGTTTCTACTATTGCATCTCATAATTCAATAATTAATAATAATCTGGTTGCTAGTCATCAGTTTCAGAGTGGACGAGTAACAGATCCTATCATATTTTCTTCAACACAAAAAGCCCCTGAAAACCCCAAGTAATTTCTTTACTAATTTTGGTGGACCCTTAGTTGCCATTATCCTACTATGTATTTCTCCTAAAAAGAAACAAAAGTTCTCCTTTATCCACTACTATTTGATGTTAAACTTCAACATCTTGTAAATTAAGGGGATTTTTATATGCGTTTAAGATAAAAGGCTGATTTTCTTTTAAGTAATCTCTCACCCAACGTGGGGCTCGAACTCACAGCCCTGAGATCGAGGTGCACACTCTACTGACTGAGCCAGCCAGGTGCCCCAAAAGGTTGACTTTTTTAATAACAAAAACCTGCTTTACTTTTGTTGTACTGAGTTTTTGCCCATGTTTCCACTTGGGTTTTTTTTTTTTTTCAGGCTGATTAAAGTGCGGTAAAGTGTGCCTCCTATCATCTGTGTCCCAGTGCTAGAGAACATTCTCATACATCTTTGGGCATTAATAGTTTGGCCCTCCCTCCTCCTTGCAGGGTGAGAGGGGTTTTATTTTAATCGAATTTGGAAATGGTGTCAGAATACAAGGTTTCATTGCTATAGCAACAGAGAATAATGGAAAGACTAAATGTCAGACACATTCTGGGTTGCCATAGTAACAATCAGTTGCTTTCCCAAATATGTTTACTGTTCCCTTCTGGTCAGTTTTAAAAATGTACTCATCTGTGTGAATGCTCAAAAAGGGGAGAAAAAGTTCAAAGTCATTTAAGAAAGAAAGAAGCCCTTCAAGAGATGAAAGCAATTTGCTTTACTCTCTATTATTTAATAAGAAGTCCACAGAGTCCACAAAAAGGCTATATGGGAAGTAGAAATTCTCATTTCTGTTCAAATGAGCATTCCTTTTATTTGCAGTCAGGGAATTGAAGTGTGGAGTTTAAGGCATGTCTGTATTGTCATTTCATGCTATTTCAAACCATTTTTTTCTGAGCTCCTGAAAATAGTGAATTCTGCCCCCATTGAAATGGAAAACTTTTCTTCTGAGCGGCAGCCCTTGAGGGCCTGCCCCTGCAGGGGAAAGCAGGCGAGGTCAGGAAAGCAGGCAACGGTTGATGCCAGCCCCTTGATTACCTTCCCGCACCTTCCAGCAGCCTCTTGCCCTCCGTCCATCCCCTCCTGGACAAATCATTCTCCTAGTAACTTATCAGGGTCCCCCCATCCGACAACTGACCAGTGACCTTGATTTCTGCCTTTCTATTCCTCTTCTCCTGATTACTTCCACCAGACTGGGGAGAACACGGGCCATGCTCACCGTCACGTTTGAAAATGCTGTTCCTAGCACAGTGCCTGGCTCATAGTAGGATATAATAAATCTTAATTGAGTGAATGAGCTTCCATCAAACGATATCCTTTGTTTAGGTGTGTGTGGTTTTTCTGGTATACTTTTTTGAATTAAATGTTTTTATTAACATATAATGTATTATTTGCCCCAGGGGTTCAGGTCTGTGAATCGTCAGGCTTACACACTTCATAACACTCACCATAGTACATACCCTCCCCAACGTCCATAACCCAACGACGCTCTCCCTACCCCCCCACCCCTCAGCAACCCTCAGTTTGTTTTGTGAGATTAAGAGTCTCTTATGGTTTCTTTCCCTTCTGATCCCATCTTGTTTCATTTTTTCCTTCCCTACCCACCAAACCCCACACTCTGCCTCTCAAATTCCTCATATCAGGGAGATCATATGATAATTGTCTTTCTTGGATTCACTTATTTCACTCAGCATAATGCCCTTTAGTTCCATCCACATTGTTACAAATGGCAAGGATTTCTTTTGATGGTTGCATAGTATTCCTGTGTGTGTGTGTGTGTGTGTCACATCTTCTTTATCCATTCATCTGTTGATGGACATCTAGGTTCTTTCTGTAGTTTGGCTGTTGTGGACATTGCTGCTATAAACATTCGGGTGCACGTGCCCCTTCAGATCACTACATTTATATCTTTATAAATGTAGTAGTAGTGTGATTGCCAGGTCATAGGGTAGTTTTATTTTCAACTTTTTGAGGAACTTCCATGCTGTTTTCCATAGTGGCTGCACCAGCTTACATTCCCACCAACAGTGTAGGAGGGTTCCCCTTCCTCTGCATCCTATCCAACATCTGTCGTTTCCTGATTTGTTAATTTTAGCCGTTCTGACTGGTGTGAGGTGGTATCTCATTGTGGTTTTGATTTGTATTTCCCTGATGCCCAGTGATGTGGAGCACTTTTTCATGTGTCTGTTGGCCATCTGGATGTCTTCTTTGCAGAAATGTCTGTTCATGTCCTCTGCCCATTTCTTGATTGGGTTATTTGTTCTTTGGGTGTTGAGTTTGATAAGTTCGTTATAGATTTTGGATACTAGCCCTTTGTCTGATATGTCATTTGCGAATATCTTCCCCCATTCTGTCAGTTGTCTTTTGGTTTTGTTGACTGTTTCCTTTGCTGTGCAAAAGCTTTTGATTGTGATGAAGTCCCAATAGTTCATTCTTGCCCTTGCTTCCCTTGCCTTTGGCGATGTTCCTAGGAAGAAGTTGCTGCGGCTGAGGTCGAAGAGTTTCCTGCCTGTGTTCTTCTCAAGGATTTGGATGGATTCCTGTCTCACATTGAGGTCTTTCATCCATTTTGAGTCTATTTTTGTGTGTGGTATAAGGAAATGGTCCAGTTTCATTCTTCTGCATGTGGCGTCCAATTTTCCCAACACCATTTGTCGAAGAGACTGTCTTTTGCCATTGGACATTCTTTCCTGCTTTGTTGAAGATTAGTTGACCATCCAGTTGAGGGTCCATTTCTGGGCTCTCTATGCTGTTCCATTGATCTTTGTGTCCGTTTGGTGCCAGTGCCATACTGTCTTGATGATGACAGCTTTGTAATAGAGCTTGAAGTCTGAAATTGTGATGCCACCAACTTTGGCTTTCTTTTTCAACATTCCTGTGGCTATTCGGGGGTCTTTTCTGATTCCATATAAATTTTAGAATTATTTGTTCCATTTCTTTGAAAAAAAATGGATGGCATTTTGATAGGGATTGCATTAAATGTGTAGATTGCTCTGGTAGCATAGACATTTTCACAATATTTGTTCTTCCAATCCAGGAGCATAGAACATTTTCCCATTTCTTTGTGTCTTCCTCAATTTCTTTCATAAGTACTTTATAGTTTTATGAGTATAGATTCTTTGCCTCTTTTGTTAGGTTTATTCCTAGGTATCTTATAGTTTTGGGTGCAATTGTAAATGGGATCAACTCCTTAATTTCTCTTTCTTCTGTCTTGCTGTAGGTGTTTAGAAATGCACCTGATTTCTGTGATTTTATATCCCAACACTTTACTGAATTCCTGTATGAGTTCTAGCAGTTTTGGAGTGGAGTCTTTTGGATTTTCCGCATAAAGTATCATATCATATGCAAAGAGTGAGAGTTTGATTTCTTTTTTGCTGATTCGGATGCCTTTTATTTCTTTTTGTTGTCTGATTGCCGAGACTAGGACTTCTAGTTCTATGTTGAATAGCAGTGATGATAGTGGACATCCCTGTTGTGATCCTGACTTTAGGGGAAAAGCTCTCAGTTTTTCCCCATTGAGAATGATATTCGCTGTGGGTTTTTCATAGATAGCTTTGATGATATTGAGGTATATACCCTCTATGCCTATATTGTGAAGAGTTTTGATCAAGAAAGGATGCTGTACTTTGTCAATTGCTTTTTCAGCATCTATTGAGAGTATCATATGGTTCTTGTTCTTTTATTAATATATTGTACAACATTGATTGACTCGCAGATGTTGAACCAACCTTGTAGCCGAGGAATAAATCCCACTTGGTTGTGATGAATAATCCTTTTAATGTACTGTTGGATCCTATTGGCTAGTATTTTGGTGAGCATTTTCACATCTGTGTTCATCAAGGATATTGGTCTGTAATTCTTTTTGATGGGGTCTTTGTCTGGTTTTGAGTTCAAGATAATGCTGGCCTTATAAAATGAGTTTGGAAATTTTCCTTCCATTTCTATTTTTTGGAATAGTTTGAGATGAATAGGTATTAGTTCTTCTTTAAATGTTTGGTAGAACTCCCTTGGGAAGCCATCTGGCCCTCGGCTCTTGTTTGTTGGGAGATTTTTGATGACTGCTTCAGTCTCCTTACTGGTTCCGGGTCTGTTCAGGTTTTCCATTTCTTCCTGGTTCAGTTGTGGTAGTTTATACGTTTCTAAGAATGCATCCATTTCTTACAGATTGTCAAATTTGCTGGTGTATAGTTGCTCATAATATATTCTTATAATTGTTTGTATTTCTTTGGTGTTGATTGTGATCTCTCCTCTTTCATTCATGATTTTATTTATTTGGGTCTTTTTTCTTTTTGAAAAGTCTGGCCAGGAATTTATCAATCTTATTAATTGTTTCAAAGAACCAGCTCCTAGTTTTGTTGATCTGTTCTTTTGGTTTCTATTACATTAATTTCTGCTCTGATCTTTATGATTTCTCTTCTGCTGGGTTTAGGCTTTCTTTCCTGTTCTTTCTCCAGCTCCTTTAGGTATAGGGTTAGGTTGTGTACTTGATACCTTCCTTGTTCCTTGAGAAAGGCTTGCATCGCTCTATACTTTCCTCTCAGGACCGCCTTTGCTGTGTCCCACAGATTTTGAACAGTTGTGTTTTCATTTTCATTGGTTTCCATGAATTTTTTCAATTCTTCTTTAATTTCCTGGTTGACCCATTCGTTCTTTAGTGGGATGCTCTTTAGCATCCATGTATTATGTTCTTTTCAACTTTTCTCATGTGATTGAGTTCTAGCTTCAGAGCATTGTGGTATCAAAATACGCAGAGAATGATCCAATCTTTTGATACCGGTTGAGACTTGATATATGACCCAGGATGTGATCTATTCTGGAGAATGTTCCATGTGCACTAGAGAAGAATGTATATTCTGTTGCTTTAGGATGGAATGTTCTGAATATATCTGTGATGTCCATCTGGTCCAATGTGTCGTTTAAGGCCTTTATTTCCTTGTTGATCTTTTGCTTGGATAATCTGTCCATTTCAGTGAGGGGAGTGTTAAAGTCCCCTACTACTGTTGTATTATTGTTGATGTGTTTCTTTGATTATTAATCAAATTATTAATTGGTGTATAAATTTGGCTGCTTCCATGTTAGGGCATAGATATTTAAAATTGTTAGATCTTGTTGTGGGACAGACCATTTAAGTATGATATAGTGTCCTTTCTCATCTCTTATTCTAGTCTTTGGCTTAAAATCTAATTGATCTGATATAAGGATTGCCACCTTTTGATGTCCATTAGCATGGTAAATTGTTTCCACCCCCTTACTTTAAATCTGGAGGTGTCTTTGGGTCTAAAATGAGTTTCTTATAGATAATAGTATATCGATGGGTTTTGGGTTTTTATCCATTCTGATACCCCGTGTCTTTTGATTGGGGCATTTAGCCCATTTACATTCAGGGTAACTATTGAAAGATACGAATTTAGTGCCATTGTAATGCCTGTAAGGTGACTGTTACTGTATATTGTCTCTGTTCCTTTCTGATCTACTACTTTGAGGCTCTCTCTTTGTTTAGAGGACCCCTTTCAATATTTCCTGTAGGGCTGGTTTGGTGTTTGCAAATTCTTTTAATTTTTGTTTGTCCTGGAAGCTTTGTATCTCTCCTTCTATTTTCAGTGCTAGCCTAGCTGGATATAGTATTCTTGGCTGCATATTTTTCTCATTTAGTGCTCAGAGTATATCATGCCAGTTCTTTCAGACCTGCCAGGTCTCTGTGGAAAAGTCTGCTGCCAATTTAATATTTCTACCATTGTATGTTACAGATATCTTGTCCTGAGCTGCTTTCAGGATTTTCTCTTTGTCACTAAGACTTATAAGTTTTACTATTAGATGATGGGGTGTGGACCTATTTTTATTGATTTTCAGGGGAGTTCTCTGTGCCTCCTGGATTTTGATGCTTGTTCCCTTTGCCGTATTAGGGAAATTCTCTACTATAATTTGCTTCAATATACGTTTTTCCCCTCTCTGTCTTTTTTCTCCTTCTGGAATCCCAATTATTCTAATATTGTTTTGTATTATGATATCACTTATCTCTCGAATTCTCTCCTGTGGTCCAGGAGTTGTTTATCTCTCTTTTTCTCAGCTTCTTTATTCTCCATCATTTGGTCTTCTATACTAGTAATTCTCTCTTCTGCCTCATTTATCCTAGCAATAAGAGCCTCCATTTATCAATTGCACCTCATTGACAGCTTTATTTTATTTCAACTTGGTTAGACTTAGTTCTTTTATTCCTCCAGAAAGTATTTTATTTCTCCAGAAAGGGTTTCTCTAATATCTTCCATGCCTCTTTTGAGCCCAGCTAGCACCTTGAGAATCGTTGTTCTGAACTCTATTTTGATATATTACCAATGTCCGTATTGTTTAGGTCCCTAGCTGTCAGTACTGCCTCCTGTTTTTGTTTGTTTGTTTGTTTGTTTGTTTGTGGTGAGTTTTTCTGCCTTGTCATTTTATCCAGATAAGAATAAATGAATGAGAGGGGCACCTGGGTGGCTCAGTGGGTTAAGCTTCTGCCTTCGGCTCAGGTCATGGTCTCAGGGTCCTGGGATCGAGCCCCGCATCAGGCTCTCTGCTCGGCAGGGAGCCTGCTTCCTCCTCTCTCTCTTTCTGCCTGCCTCTCTGCCTACTTGTGATCTCTCTCTGTCAAATAAATAAATAAAATCTTTTAAAAAAAAAGAATAAATGAACAAGAGAATAAAATACTAAAAGGATGGCAAAGATCTCAGAAAAATGTACACTAACCAAATCAGAAGAGATCCAAAACCAGGGGGAGAAGAAAGGAGGAAAAAAAAATATATATATATACATACATACATACATACATACATATTAGACTGGAGAATAGAACAGAGCCACCCACTTGATTTTGGGTGTATTTTGGTCTCTTAGAAGAAACTACCTCCCAAAAATTTAAAGAAAGAATAACTTACATATATACAAAAATAAGGGTAAACTTGATCAAGGGATGGAATATGACTGTAAAGATGAAAATTTAAAAAAAATTCTAAAAATGGAATTGATAAGTTGGTTCAAAGATTAAAAAAAAAAAGAGAGAGATGGGAATGTGCTCAGGCTGGAGACTAGAACAAAGCCTTTTGCTAGATTAGGGTATATTTTGATCTATTAGAAGGAATTGTATCCCAAAATTTTTTAGAAAATAAACACCTATATGTATACAAAATATAGGGTTAAATACATTGAAGGGATAAAATATGACTATAACAACGAAGGTTTAAAAAGATTTTTTTTTAGAAAGGTATTGTTAAGATAAAGTTGTCTTCTTTCCTCTTTTAATGTTTTTTAACAAGTTAAAAAATAGAATAAGAAAAAAAATTTAAAAAACTTTGTCTTTGGAAGACTAAAGGATCATGGGGAAAAAGCCCTGAATTCTGTGCATTGCTTTCCCCTAACTCTGGAGTTCCATAGTTCTCATTGATCGGTGAACTCGGTCTTGCTGATCTTCTGGGGGAGGGGCCTCTTGCCGTGATTCTCACATGTCTTTGCCTGAGGCGGAATCGCACTGCCCTTGCCAGGGGCCGGGCTAAGTGATCTGCCGGGGTTCGCTCTCAGGAACTCTTGTTCCCTGAGCGCTCTCCGAACCGCTTTGGAGGACGGGAATGAAGATGGCGGCCGCCCAGTCTCCGGCCTGGAGGAGCCGAGAGCTTGGGGCCCCACTCCTCAGTGCGCCCTCGGAGAAAAGCTGTCAATCCCTCCGTCTCCCTGGTCTCCGGCCAGGCTCTGTGCTCACCTGGACTGTGACTGAGAGTTTCTGTGTCTGGCGCACAGCCCCATTTGGAGTCTCCAAACCCAGCAGATTCCTGCTGTGCTGATCCTCCTGGGGAAGGAAGGTGAGTCTCCCTGGATCTACCACTTGTGGGGTCCCTGCTCAAAGAGCAGTGGTCTGACTGTGTCTCAGATCATGGCTTAAGGTAACCCTAATCTGAAAGCCCACTCCTTGGCTCCGTCTCTGCAGCTGGCTTCCTGGCTCTGAGACCTGGGAGCTCTGCCGCACACAGACACCCCCAATCTTTCTGTGACCCCACGGGACTTGAGATGACACTGTCTCTGTGAGCGCTCCCCCTCCACCCCCTTAGCCTCTGGAGCGATGTCCCTCCATGGAGCAGACTTCTAAAAGTTCCAGTTTTGTGCTCTACTGCTCTACCGCTTGCTGGGAGCCGGTCCTTTCCTGTGCTATCTTCCTGTTGCTTCGGATTCATTTTTCCACATGTCCTGCCTTCCAGAAAGTTGTCGATTTTCTGTTCCTAGAATTGCTGCTCTTCTTCTCTTCTATCTTTTGTTGAGTTTGTAGGTGTTTGGAATGGTTTGATACCTTTCTAGCTGAACTCCTGGGATCTGATGTCATTTCAGTCTGCTACTACTCCGCTATCTTCGCTCTCTTAGGTGTGTGTGGTGGTTTTTTAAAAATTTTATTTACTTGAGAGAGAAAGAGAGAGAGCATGAACAGCAGGAGGGGCAGAGGGAGAGGGAGAGAGAATCCCAAGCTGACCCAAGCTCTGAGTGCAGAGCTCTGTCCCACGACCCTAAGGTCATGCTCTGAGCTGAAACCAAGAGTCAGATGCTTAACCTCCTGAGCCACCCAGATACACCTTTTGAGGTACTTCTGAGACTCTACTAAGTGACCGAGACATCTAATTCGAAGTAATGTGTGAATAGACACAGTGGTCCAGGTCAGTCTTCTCAGTACCAGCTACTTCAGAAGTGATGATCTTTAGGTTCATTTAGGAGGGGACTTTGTGAAGTCCAGACACATTTATGCTACAGAAGGGATGTGCTTAGTGGTAGTTAAGTTTTAGGGTGACCAGCAAAAATGCCTGTGAGGCCAGCTGTGCCTCAGCTGGAAAAATAACAGCACCACTTCCATAATTCTCGGTCTCTCTCATAATTTTGTTTTGCTTGTTCAAATTTCACTTCTGTTTCTATCTCAGGATTTCAGTTCATCTCCACCGGCCATAATGACAGTTCTGGCGACAGAAAATATTCTTAGGTACCAGAGAGGGACTGGCTACGTCTGTGGAGGCAGGAGCATGTACTCATTGTCAGAACAGGTGAATATATCCCTGCCCATGGCAGGATGGGCTGTCCACGTGTGGTTAAGGATCTTTGGTCATGGGATGGATGGGGGAATTATTCTGGATTATCTTGGTGTGCCCAACTTAGTTACAGCGGTCCTTATACGTAACGGAGTGGGGAGGAGAGTGTCAGAGGGATGGCGTGTGAGCAGATGGCCATCCACTGCAGACCTCGAAGAGGACAAGGGAACCAGGAGCTGAGGAACCCTTGAGAATCTAGAAGAGCAAGGAATTGGATTTTAGCCCAGTGACTGTGGTTTTGGAATTCTGAACTCCAGAACCCTCAGAGGACAAATTTGGGTTGTCTAAAACCATCACCTCTGTGTTGTTAGAGCAGCCTTAGGAAACTAATTCACCTCCCGTATCTACATAACAGAAGTGCGCTTTACTAGAGCAATGGCTGGGAGATGCTTTTGATTTGTCCCAGGAAAATTCCATCTAAAAACTCTTCCCTCACCCACTGCAGCGTCTGTTCTGTCTAGTGAGCAGAAGAACTCCACCATCATATTGAAAATGTACAAAATAACCACAGAAGGAGAATCAGCCATCATTAAAACACCAAAACACCATCAATGAAAGTAAAAATTCTACAAATAATTAGACCAATCAAAAACCACAGCCAAGCCAAACCAACACATAAGATTCAGTAATTACAACTTCTCCTCTAGGAAGTTTGGGGGTTCCAGTGAGGAGCCTTTGCCCACACACACAGAGGAAGTGTGCAGTATGGTGAAGTCAGCCGCCCATGACCTCATGATGTGCTCATTTTGGTTTATGAACTTCCAATGTTATTAACCCTTAATAACTCACTATGTAGGTGACTCAGAAGTAGCCCTTGTCCATACAAAGAAGGAGAGCCTTTGAGCCACTAAGAACTGAGAAACAGCCCTGGGTTTGGGAATGTTTCTAAGACCAACAGTAAGAGACCAGCGTTTGAGAAATGGCTCACAGTCATTCTTCCTGCAAGTTTCATTTAATGAATTGGAGAGGGCATGTCCTGTGCGGAAGATGAACAGCTCTAGAGAGGGTTGAGGGGAGGTGAAAGAAAAGAATTTCCAAGTTTGGTTCCTGAGAGATGACCCCATTCATGACACAGGTCACTGTACGCTGGTGGTTTTTCTTGCAACACCTTCATTTGAACTTTGTTTTGCATTCATCCGTACATGTTTCAAAATGTGTTTTTGGAAGATAAGGAGTACGTATTGTCACACCTCACACACGTAACGAGTTTTGCCATCTAACGTGGTTGTCCTGTTATCTTTTTGAAAAGTTCTGTAGAAAACGGATACCTGATGTTCCAAATGTTAACATGGGAGCCACCGAATCCCAGGAGTGCAAGGTCCCTGTAGAGATGGAGATCAAATCCTTGAATGTTTCCATGTCCCAGCATCACAAAGAATTTCCTGTCTTCCCGGTTTCTTTAGTTAATTCTCATCACGGGATTTCAAGCCTCTTCATGCCTTGGTCCTTTAGGATGCTCTCATGATCTCTTTCAAATTGTGACATGCAGTATTCTAGATAGGAAATGAGGTGTCCCCAATAGCACCGTAACCAAACCATCTGCTGTTTTTCTCTTTCAATTGCCACATTTATTCCACAAAAATGTACTGGGGATTGACCAGGTGAACAAACAAACAAAAATCTCTGTCCTCGTGGAGACCCCCCCCTCCATGTCCTGTGTCACTGACTTAGAAACGTCCAAGTCCTGAATTTGCTTTGAACTTATTTAAAATTGACTCCGCCCAGTTCCTGTCAGTTTCATGCCCCAGTAAGTGGCTGACTGTCAGCAAGGCGCTTGCGTCTGTTCCACGTGGAAGATGTTTGGAAAGTTTCCTTAGCTTACCGTGTGTAAGAGCTGCTGTTCTGTCGCAGCAAAAAGATCTCTAAATGAAAACATTTTTCTCCACTTTTTACATTTTGTGCTTTTTTTTGGTCATTCAACTCGCAATTTTTTTCTATTTCCTTTTTTCCCCTGTAAACAATAATATCAAATACAAATGAACAGAAGTTTGGTAAGGTTTCTTAGAAAACAAAGCAACAACAAAAAGCCAAAAGACGCAACCTCAGCACTGGGAGAGTAAGGAAAAGAAGAAATGATAACACAAATGCCAGACCTCGCAATGACTTTGTATCCCCTTGCCAAAGTGACAGCCACACACCACGGAGGACAGCCATTAAGAAGCAAAGCTCCAGGACGCCTGGGTGGCTCAGTTGGTTAAGCGGCTGCCTTCGGCTCAGGTCATGGTCCCAGCGTCCTGGGATCGAGTCCCACATCGGGCTCCTTGCTCGGCAGGGAGCCTGCTTCTCCCTCTGCCTCTGCCTGACACTCTGTCTGCCTGTGCTCGCTCTCTCTCTCTCTCTCTGACAAATAAATAAAATCTTAAAAAAAAAAAAAAAAGCAAAGCTCCCAGCTCTCTCCCTGTTGGCCGCTTGATTACCTTTGTTTCCATTCATGCATGTGGGCTGTGGACATTTATTTTAAATTATGCCATAAAGAAAGCCGAACATGATTTTTGTTTTGTGCAGAAAACAAAATGGTTTGCAGCCTCAGTGACTAAAGTAATAACTGTTATTTCAAGACACTTTTCAAAAGCACCGGGCCCCACGTTTGCAGGGAGGCAAGGTCACCAAAGGTCACTTGCTTCGGCATAAAAGAATCCACAGGGAGTTCCTTCCCACTAAGGAGACAGGTCCCCCTGAACATTCTGACGTGGCTGGTTGTGTTTCCCCAAATCTGATCGGTCTTTCTGGTTTTCGTTCTTCGGTGTTTTCTCGAAACCATTCCTCTCATTCCATCTCCTTTGTGCTCTGATTCTCCACCTCTTTTGCCTGGAGAGAGGCAGGCCCCCCAAATAATCCTGGCCTGGGCGCCGCGCGTTTGCGCACCGCTTCGCAGCTCTCGTGGTGCAGCGCACGCCCGTCCTGTGACCCTTCCTCGAGCGCCTCCACCGCGTCCTGCCTTCTTCTGTTCTTTGTCACGCCGGCAGCTCCCGTGTGGCTTCTGAGTCTTTGCAGGGGACTTCATTTTGTTTCCTTACCCAGCTGAGTTCTTTATCCCTGCCGAGACCGTTGAGCTGGGAGTTTATACCTGTGAGGATTTTTGTCCATTTGTGTCGTTCGCCCCGCGGAAAGGGCGGCGGGGCACGGGGTTTCGGGCTGCGCTGCCTTGGAGCGGGAGGGGTCCCGTGTCTCTGGCGGGAAGGCGGGTTTGGGCACCTTAGACGAGCCGTGGAAGCTGGTGAGAAGAGTGGGCCGGGGAGTCGAGTCCGCCTGCCCAGGAAGACGAGCTGCGCCCGGGACAGGCGTCAGGAGGTGTCACCAGGTGGGGTGGGGACGTGCGGGTGAACGGCCGTCACGATTGCAGCCCCACGACGGCGTCTCGCGGAACCTGTGTTCAGAGCGGGTTTGGGCCCATTGTCTAAGCACAGTTAAGTCCGCCTGCTTGGGAGAAGGCCCCGACACCCTCCGTGGTTGCGAGACGTGCGGACGGCGGTGTAGCACAGACGGCCCTGCGGGTCGGGGTGCGCCCGTGCCGGTGCCTTCCGTGGTGCCTGCGGAGCGCTCGGGTGTGCTGGGGACGCGGCCGCGGACAGACGCCGGTCTGCGGTGGCGGGAAATGGGGTTTTCCAAAGACCCCGCAGCAGTACCTCCGCCCGCACCCTTCCCGCGTGAGACCTCGCCACAGCGCCGCTCGGAGGAGTCCGTGTCCCCTCCTGGACTCCGCGCTCGGCCGAGGCCGCCTTGACGCGAGCCCGACCCGAACCCAGCAGCGCCGGCGGCAGCGAGGAAACCAGCGGGCGCGGCGCTCTGCCAGCTGCCGCGGGGCAAGCACGTCCGGCCGCCACTGCCCGCCGCGGCGGAGCCCGGCTGCGGGGAGACCCCGGGGGCAGCCGCGCGGCCCCGCAGACACGCCGGCAGGTGCGCGGCCGCACGCGGGCGGGGGAGGAGCCCAGAGGCCGGGCTGAACCCGCACACTCTGCCCGGCGGGTGCTCCGGGGGTCGCAGACGCCCAGGCCCGACCCTTCTGGAATCCACGGAATGCGGGAGGCAGACGCGGCGGCGGCGGTCACCGCGGAGCGAGGGGGTGCGTGTCACACGGCCGCAGGGACGGAGCCAGGCTCCCGGGCCGTTGCTGCCACCCCTGCCTCTGCAAGGGCCTCCTTTGGCCCCGCACGGGCAGGGGTACTGGTCCTTGCCCGCCCGCCTGCCTCGAGTGCGGGCCGTGGGGCTCCCGCAAGGCCGGGGGTGGGGGTCGGGAGGCCGTGGGCGGTGACGTCACTGCTCGTGGAAGGACGGCGGCTGCGGCCGGAATCCCACTGTCGGTGCCATCCCGTGGGGAGGGCCCTTTGCCCCCGAAGCGCGCCCGGGCTTCGAGATGGGTCGGCGGCCGCGCCTGCAGCCTCGGCGGTCCCTTCCAGTTTGGGTGGGATATCTTGTCGCAAACAGAAATTACCCCATTGTGTTATCTTACAAACCATCTTTTAAGCAATGACTAGCATTCATCCTTCCAAATATAGTTTATATTTCAGCCCCATGTGATTGGAAAGCATCCCTACCTTTTTTTTTTTTTTTTTTTTTTTACAGCAACAAAATGACTTTCCAATCATGTGAACAAATCAAAAACCCTTAAAGGGATCCTATGGCTCGTTGTTTCTTGACTAAGGTAATTTGAAAGAGGAAATAAAAATCAATTGTGCTTCTCTAAATAATAGAAAAGCAAAGGAGAAATCAAAAAAGCAGTAAACTTGTATTGGCTGTTTGTTTTTATCTCTGTAGGGCAAGCATATTTTTAATTTACGGTCTGCTGGGAGACTCCTGATCTGCAGAATTGATCAGTAATGCAGCTCAATCATTCTCAACTTTGAGGCATTCCCTGTAATGAAGGAAGGGCTCACTCTTCCATAGTAATTCTCACAGATGATAACCTTATAATGGTGAACTGCGGCTGAATTTGTTCCGCTAATAAGATAGAAAACACGCACCAAATAAAATTTCCAAACTGCGACTTCCCAGCACCCTCCCA
>PISX010024830.1:0-27139 GCA_004024625.1 Mellivora capensis | reverse complement strand
CAACAGTGTAAGAGGGTTCCCCTTTCTCCACATCCTCTCCAACACACGTTGTTTCCTGTCTTGCTGATTTTGGCCATTCTAACTGGTGTGAGGTGGTATCTCAATGTGGTTTTAATTTGAATCTCCCTGATGGCTAGTGATGATGAACATTTTTTCATGTGTCTGATAGCCACTTGTATGTCTTCATTGGAGAAGTGTCATAAGTTTTTTTCTTGATTAAGTCTCAATAGTTCATTTTAGCTTTTGTTCCCTTCCTTCCAGTGATGTGTCTAGTAAGAAGTTGCTGTGGCCAAGGTCAAAGGGTTACTGCCTATGTTCTTCCTTATGATTTTGATGGTTTCCTGCATCACACTTAGATCTTTCGTCCAGTTTGAGTTTATTTTCCAGTATGGTATAAGAAAGTGGTTCAGTTTTATTCTTTGGCATGTTTCTGTCCAGTTTTCTCACCAGCATTTATTGAGGAGACTCTCTTTTTTAAATTGGATATTCTCTCAGCTTTTTTGAAGTTTAGTTGACCATATAGTTGTAGATCCACTTCTGAATTTTCTATTCTGCTCCATGGACCTATGTGTCTGTTTTTGTGCCAGTACCATACTGTCTTGATGACTACAGCTTTGTAACATAGCTTGATGCCTGGATTTGTGATGCCTCCAGGTTTGGTTTTCTTTTTCAGGATAGCTTCGGGTATTCAGGATCTTTTGCAGTTCCATACAAATTTCAGGATTGTTTTTTCTAGCTCTGTAAATAATGCTGATAGTATTTAAAAAAAATTTTTATTTAAATTCAATTAGCCAACATGTAGTAGCACATCATTGGTTTCAGATATAGAGGAAAGCAATCAACAAAACTAAAAGGCATCCCATGGAATGGAAGAAGATATTTGCTAATGACATATCTGATAAAGGGTTACTATCCAAAATCTATAAAGAACTTACCAAATACAACATCCAAAAAAAATCTGGTTAAGAAATTATCAGAAGACATGAATAGATACTTCTCCAAAGAAGACACCTAGATCACTAACAGACACATGAAAAGATGTTCAACATCACTCATTACTGGGGAAATACAAATCAAAACTATTATGATTTACCACCTCACACCTGTCAGAATGGGTAAATTTAATAACTCATGAAACAACAGATGTCAAAGATGCAGATAAAGAGGAACCCTCTTACATTGTTGGTGGGAATGCAAACTGGTGCAGACACTAAGGAAAACAGTATGGAGGTTCCTCAAAAAGTTAAGAACAGAACTACCCTATGACCCAGCAATTGCACTACTAGCCATTTAACCAAACAATACACAGATTTGAATGTGGACATTCACCCCAATGTTTACAGCAGCATTATCAACAATAGTCAAGCTATGAAACGAGCCCAAAATGTTCACTGACTGATGGATAAAGAAGACGTGCTGTGTGTGTGTGTGTGTGTGTGTGTGTGTAGATATTCACAGTTATCAAAAATTGTCATGAAAATTTTGATTTTATTAACCATCAAAGAAATGCAATCTTGCCATATGCAACAAGGTGGATAGAACTAGTGTGTTATGCTAAGCAAAATAAATCAGTCAGAGAAAGACAAATACTATTTGGTTTCACTCATGTGGAATTCAGGAAACAAAACATGACCAAATTGATAGGGAAAAAGAGAGAGAGGGGCAAACAAACCAAAAGAGACTCTTAAAGACAGAAAAGAAACTGAGGGTTGTTGTATGGAGGTTGGTTGGCTACTGGCTAGAGGGGTGATGGGTATGATGAAGGTTACTTTTTATGGTGAGAATGGAGTGTTGTATGTAAGGGATGAATCACTAAATTCTACTCTAAAACCAGTATTACACTATATTTTAAATAACTAGAATTTAAATAAACATTTGGAGAGAAAAAAATAAAGTCTATTTTATCTGATGTTAACACAGCTGCTCACTTCTGGCTTTTATGATTAACATTTGCATGGTATATTTTTCCCTAAACCTTTGTATGGAATATTTTCCCCTATCATCTGCATTTCAGCCTACATATGCTACTGAATTTGAAGTGAGATGTTATAAACAGCATAAAATTGAGTTGTGTTGGGGCACCTAGGTGGCTCAGTGGGTTAAAGCCTCTGCCTTCAGCTCAGGTCATGGTCTCAGGGTCCTGGGATGGAGCCCCACATCAGGCTCTCTGCTCAGTGGGGAGCCTGCTTCCTCCTCTCTCTCTCTGCCTGTCTCTCTGCCTACTTGTAATCTCTGTCTATCAAATAAATAAATAAAAATCTTTTAAAAAATGAGTTGCGGGGGCACCTGGATGGCTCAGTGGGTTAAACCTCTGCCTTCGGCTCAGGTCATGATCTCAGGGTCCTGGGATTGAGCCCCACATCAGGCTCTCTGCTCAGTGGGGAGCCTGCTTCCTCCTCTCTCTCTCTCTGCCTGCCTCTCCACCTACTTGAGATCTCTGTCTGTCAAATAAATAAATAATATCTTTAAAAAAATGAGTTGTGTTTCTGTTATCAATTCTGTCAATATATCTAAATTCTATTTGGTATATTTAAGTAATTATTGCTGTATTACGGCTTATGTCTGTCATTTCATTATTTTCCATTTCTTCTGTTTTGCATTCCTGTGTTTCTTCTTTTTTATTTTTCTTTTCTTCCTGTGTGACTTAAATATTTTTTAGGTTTCTATTTTGATTCATTTTAGATGTTTTTTAGTGTATTATTTTGTAGTTTTTGATCGTTCTGGCTATCAAATACACATAATGTGACTGGTCATAGTGTACTGGTTTCCGTAACTTACCCTTTCTAATGAAGTGTGGAAACCTTACTTCTGTTTATATGCCTTTAATCTTCGAAGTTTTAAGTACCATTTTCTTGAGTATCAGAGAGATGGTACTATTACTTTTGTTTTAATCATCAAATATAATATAGAAAATTCATGAGGAGCAATATGGGCCTATTTCTGCACTTTCTGTTGTTATTTCTTCCTCCCTACTGCCTCCAATATCCTCTTCTATCATTTTCCTTTTCTGTGAAGAACTTCCTTTAGTTATTGTTTCAGAGTAGGCAAGCTACCAACAAATTACTTCACTTCTTTTTCATCTGAAAATGTATTTTTGTTCCTACATTCCCTGAAGGATAGTTTTGCCAAACAAAGAATTATTGGTTGAAAGTTATCTTCTTCAACATGTGAAAAAATATTGACCTTATGGTCTCCAAGGTTTCAGATGAGAAATCCACTGTCATTTGAATTGGTAGTCTTCCAGAAGTAATGCATCATTTCTCTCTGGCAGCATTCAAGACTTTTTTTGCATTGTCTTTAGTCTTCAGAAGTTTAATTATGATGTGCCTACTAATGGATTTCTTTGCATCTATCTTGCTTGGAATTCACTCAGTCTCTTGAATCCATAGGTAATGTTAGGTTTTTCCCCAAATTTGAGATGCTTTTGCTACTGTTTCTTTGAATATTCTTTATGTCCTATTCTCTGTCTCCTTTTACTATAGGACTTCAATGACACAAATATTGAATCTTTTGTTATTTTTCCACAGGATTTTAAGCCTCTAATATTTTTCAGTTTATTTTCTCTCTCTAGTTCCAGTTAGGTAAATTCTATCAATCTGTCCTCAGGTTCATTGATTCTGTTCTCTTTTATCACCACTCAAATCTTGAGGAATCCTGCAGATTTATTTGTTATTGTATTCTTCAGTCCTACAATTCTCATTTGGTTCTTTAATAACATTGATTGTTTTCTTCAGATTTTCTATTTTTTTGTTTATTTCAAAGGAATGTGTAACTGCATGTTGGAACAGTTTTGTAATGGATGCTCTAAAATCCTTGTCAGATAATTCCATTATCTACTTCATCTCAGTATTTGTGCCAGTTGATTGTCTTTTATCATTCATTCTGTGATTTTCCTGGTTCTTGATATTCTGGGTGATTTTTTTCTTGTATCCTGAATACTTTGGCCATTATGTAAAGAGATTTTTGGCTTTATTTAAATCTTTTTTATTTTACCAAGCAGTCACACAGATCCTGGCCAACATTTATGGGCTGTGGTTCCAATGGTAGCTTCTGGTGGTATTTTAATTTTCAAATAAGCTGTAGTGTTATTTTAATTTGCTTGATTTATTTGGTACCACCTGGGATAGTGTCTCCATGTGGGAAAATAGATTTTCTATCCTAAGATGAACAGCACACTTACTAAGCTGTGCATATATAGTGTCTTGATCACTTCTGCTCGTGCTAACCAAGCCACCTGATTCTCTAAGTTGGGGAAATAATTCTCTGACCTACCGGGCAAAAGAGGTTTTCCAGGTCAAACTACTTTTTGTGGCATCTCCCTTTGGTATTACTCCCTGGTATCTCCACCAAAGGAGGAAAGGTTCAGGTGCAACAGAGAAGGAGAACACTTCTCTGGTTGCCTTAGTGTCATTGAGGTTTCCAACTGCTCTCCTATGGCAATGTTGCCAGGATCACTTCATGCTGTTTGGGAACTCCCACCCCAACAATGGGAGGAATGAGCCTACCCAAGCTGTTTTCTCTTATTACACTGGGGGTCATGAGATCCCTGGCCTGGTTACCTTCTGTTGTTAATTGGGAGACAAAATGCCCTGTAGTTCTTCCAAGTCCTGGAGTTACTAACCAGTTGCTTCCTTTCCAACTTTTAAAGATCTCTGCTGGTGGCATCCTATATTACTTCCATGGTTTATAGTTCTACTTTTTGGGGAAGAGAAAGTAAAAAAGAGTCTACATAATCTGGTACAGTACAAAAGTTCCTGGCTTCAGTTTTACTATCCCTAAACCTACCTACCATAAAGTAACTTGAGTTATCTTTCTAAAATTCTATTTATGTTTCTTTTATAATTAAAATCTTTTAATGGTTTCCCATCTATTGACCAGTTACATCAAAATCTCCCGAGGTGTTTCTTAAAATTCAGATTTATAGGTCAGGTCCCACACAGACCAACTGAATAAGATTCTTTGATAAAACACAATTTTAATTATGTTTTTGTTATTAACATTATACAAATCACAATAGTTGTAGTAGGAAGTCAGAAAAACAAAATAAGACTGTTAAACTAGTTACTCATTACTTTTAAATACTGAAATGCTAGATCTTTTTGTTGGATAGATCGTTTAAGTATGATATAATGTCCCTATACATATCTTATTACAGTCTTTGGTTTAAAATCTAATTTGTCTGATATGAGGAATGCTATCCCAGCTTTTTTTGAGGTCCACTAGCATGGTACATTTTTCTTCATCCCCTCACTTTCAATCTGGAGGTGTTTCAGGTTCAAAATGAGTCTCCTGTAGACAGCATATGGATGGATCCTGCTTTTTGTCCAATCTGAAACCCTGTGTCTTTTGTTTGGAGCATTCAGCCCAAAATGTAAATACATTCAGAGAAACTATTGAAAGATATGAATTTAGTGCCATTCTATTGCCTGCAAAGTCCCTGTTTCTGAAGAGTGATTCTGTTACTTTCTGGTCTGTTACTCTTGGTGTCTCTCCTCGCATACAGTATCCCCCTTCATATTTCTTGCAGGGCTGGCTTGGTGGTCACATATTCTCTTAGCTTCTGTCTGTCTTGGAAACTATCTCTCCTTATATTCTGAATGACAGCCTTTCTGGATAAAGTATTCTTAGTTGATGTTCTTCCCATTTAGTACCCTGAATATATCTTGCCACACCTTTATGATCTGCTAGGTTTCCAAACTCTTCAAAGTATAGAGATATAGGGAACATACCTCAATATCATACAAGTCACCTATGAAAAGCCCACGGTGAATATCGTTCTCAGTGGGGAAAAACCGAGAGCTTTTCCTTTAAGATCAAGAATACGACAGAGATGTCTACTCTCACCACTGTCATTCAAAATCATACTAGAAGTCCTAGCTTCAGCAATCAGACAATAAAAAGAAATAAAAGCATTCAAATTGGCAAAGAAGAAGTCAAACTCTCACTCTTTGCAGATGACATGATTCTTTATGTAGAAAACCCCAAAGACTCCACCCCAAAATTTCTAGAACTCATACAGCAATTCAGCAAAGTGACAGGATACAAAATCAGTGCACAGAAATCAGTTGCATTTCTATACACTAGCAATGAGACAGAAGAAAGAGAAATTAAGGAACCTATCCCATTTACAATTGCACCAAAACCGTAAAATACCTTGGAATAAACCTAATCAAAGAGGTAAAAGATCTGTACACTACAAACTACGGAACGCTTATGAAAGAAACTGAAGAAGATGGAAAAACATCCCATGCTCGTGGATTGGAAGAATAAACATTGCTAAAATGTCTAGGCTGCCCAGAGCTATCTACACATTCAATGTAATCCCTATCAAAATACCATTGAAATTTTTCACAGAGCTGGAATAAACAATCCTAAAAGTTGTATGAAACCATAAAAGAGCCCAAATCACCAGAGGAATGTTGAAAAAGAAAACCAAAGCTGGGGGCATCACAATGCCTGACTTTAAGTTATGGTACAAAGCTGTAATCATCAAGAGAGTATGGTACTAGCACAAAACAGACACAGATCAATGGTACAGACTAGAGAACCCAAAAATGGACCCTCAGTCTTAGGTCAACTAATCTTCAACAAAGCAGGAAAGAATATCATACAGAAAAAAGACAGTCTCTTTAATAAACAGTGCTGGGAAAATTGGACAGCCACATGCAGAAGAATGAAGCCAGACCATTCTCTCACACCATACACAAAGATAAACTCAAAATGGATGAAAGATCTAAATGTGAAGATAGGAATCCATCAAAATCCTAGAGGAAAACACAGGAAACAACCTCTTCGACCTTGGATACAGCAACTTCTTGCAAGACACATCTCTAAAGGGACGGGAAACAAAAGTAAAAATGAACTATTGGAACTTCATCAAGATAAAAAGCTTATGCACAGCAAAGGAAACAATCAACAAACCTAAAAGCAACCTACGGAATGGGAGAAAATATTTGCAAATGACATATCTGATAAGAGGCTGGTATCCAAGATCTGTAAAGAACTTATGAAACCCAAAAACAAAGAAAACAGTCAAGAAGTGGGCAGAAGGCATAAACAGACACTTCTCCAAAAAAGACATACAAATGGCTAACAGACCTATGAAAAAATGCTCCACATCACTTGCCATGAGGGAAATATGAATCAAAGCCACAATGAGATACTACCTTACACCAGTTAGAATGGCTAAAATTACCAAGGCAGGAAATAACAAGTGTTGGCAAGGATGTGGAGCAAGGGGAACCCTATTACACTGTTGGTGGGAATGCAAACCGGTACAGCCACTCTGGAAAACAGTAGTATGGTGGTTCCTCAAGACGTTAAAAATAGAGCTTCCCTATGACCCAGCAATTGGGTATATTTACCCCAAAGATACAGATGTAGTGAAAAGAAGGGGCACATGTATCCCAATGTTCATAGCACCAATGTTCACAATAGCCAAACTGTGGAAGGAGCCAAGATGTCTTTCAACAGATGAATGGGTAAAGAAGATGTGGTTCATACATACAATGGGATATTACTTAGCCATATTAAAGATGAATATAATTTACATATACATGGATGGAATTGGAGGTAATTATGCTAAGTGAAATAAGTCAATCAGAGAAAGACAATTATCACATGGTTTCACTCATATGTGGAACATAAGGAATGGTGAAGAGTACAATAGGTGAAGGGAGGGAAAAATGAATGGGAAGAAATCAGAGAGGGAGACAAACCTTATGTTACTTCTGACTCTGGGAAACAAACTGAGGACTGCAGAAAGGGAGAGGGGGTGGAGAGATGGGGTAACTGGGTGTTGAGCATTAAGGAGGGTAAGTGATGTGATGAACACTGGATGTTATATACAACTAATGCATCGTTGAACATGTTATCAAAAACTAATGATGTACTAATCATTGGATAATTGAATTTAAAGGAAAAAACATATTGTGTGTCAAGGCTTTTACAACCATAAAAATATTGAAATGCACTAAAAATAAATAGTAATGTAAATTTCTTAATTTTGATTGAGACATTTAAATCAATCATAACTCAATTATATAATCAAATTAACTGGGATAATTAGATATAAAAATATGATATTTTATCTTTTTATTGAAGTATAGTTAATATATAGTGTTAGATATGTATTAGTTTCAGGGTGTAATATAATGATTCAACAATTCTATGCATTACTCAATGCTCTTCTTATTCCCCTCTATTTCACATATCCCATTAATTATCTTTGTGTGCCTTTTAAAACTATAAAAACCTGCTCAAAGATTAGATGGTGCACTGAATACTACATTTCATTTAAGATTATATTGGTAATATATATAAATATTATGATCTCAGAATATGTACTTTGAGATAATGCAGTCTTAATGAGGTTCAATTTTGCCAACTTTATAAATAATCATGAAAATTTTCTCAACGGCATTCGTATTAACAACACAGGGGAAAACCCTACTTGTTGTTTTAAATGAAAAATTACTTACTGCTCTTTTTCTAGAACACCCTGTAATCCAAGGCACAGTAAGGTTTCCTGAAATCTGTGGAAACAAGAAATGAAATTTCAGTAAGGTGTGCATCGACAGTACTTCAAATAATGATCAACAGCAAAAAATTCATACAGGATACCAAGATAGTTCTGCATTCAGAGAATATGCCCCACGTAGACAGTGCCATTTCCTTACTGAACACAACAGACCACCTTGGTCCTGTGAGCTATAATAAAGGGTAGCCTAGATGTAACCATACTTTTCCCTGGGATTCACAAGTTTGGGGGAATACTCCAAATTCTCCTGCTGCCCTCTTCTTCCCTCCCAAACACATACCTCCTGAGAGACTGACAAGTCAAATCAGCCTTGCAAATTGGTGATGCTGAGAATATGGTATTCAATAGAAAATTTATTGTTTTGTTAAAATTATATTTAGTGATGACCTATGAATCAGTATTATGCCACTGATAAGGAGTGATAATCAGTCAATGCAAATAGTAAAGTAATATCCTTAATTATTCAAAATTCAGATAAATTATTACTGCCCCTGGCCACTAGATCTGAAATTTTATTTTGAGTCCAAAGTACACCAACTTACTAGGGATAGCCTTAGAAAAATTAATGATATAAACTCCAAATAATACTTTTAAGGAAAAAAATACTTTTACTTGAGTTAAAATCCCATTACAGTAACATGGCAAAAAACTATAATGCTTGAGGATCATGAAAAGTTTTGAGTAATTGATTATTAAAATGGCAAACTAAAAAAATAAATAAACAAAATTGGTAAACTGAGTGATAATGAAATTTTTATGGAAAAAAGTTCTTTAAAACATACACTTTCTTGTCCTCACATCAGTACTTGCTATATAATGTAATGTTTGTAAAGTAAATTGGTTGCTAGCTCAATGAAAGAGGTAAGAATACTGCAATAATCACACAATATATTCTTTTTTTTTTTTTTTTGGTTTTTGCATCACACAATATATTCTTGAAAAAACAGAGATGCCCAATGATTTTGGATTATCCGTGCACATGCTTCCACCTGTTATGATAATTTAAAACTGACTATATAAATTTGCTCCAGAAAACATGTTAAACCAAACAAATTGGAACCCCTCTCATAAACAAGTATTAAAAAGTTGCATATGAAATAAAAAAAATGATTCATACAATATACATGATAATTGAATGTCTTTAAAATTGGGCATTATACATTTTAAGAATATAAAATGTGTTTTTTTTTTTCTGGGGTGCCTGGGTGGTTTAGTTGTTTAAGTATCCGACTCTTGATTTTGGCTCATGTCATGATTTCTAGGTGGTGGAATTGAGCCCCATGTTAGGATCCACACTCAGGGGAGGCTGCTTGAGATTCTCTCCCTCTGTCCCTCCTCTGACTGAAGCTCGCTCTCTCTCTAAATAAAATTAAACAAATAGATAGATAGATAAAATGTGATTTTCTGCTTAAGTCAATTGTATGTAACCAAGAAAATAGTAAACTCCTATAAGGACATTCACATACAAATATTATCAATTCTATGTGCATTGGGAAGAGATGAAGTTTCACCCTTTTTTTTTTAATAATTCTGGGACACCAGTTACATAATACTCAAATGCTATATTCAACTACCTTCTCCTGTTTACTTCAAATCTTTTTTCAATGGAGAGGAAAAGGGAGTTGGGGGAAATTGGAGGGGGAGACGAACCATGAAAGATTGTGGACTCTGAAAAACAATCTGAGGGTTTTGGAGGGGATGGAGGTGGGGGTTGGGTGAGCCTGGTGGTGGGTATTATGGAGGGCATGTATTGCATGGAGCAATGGTTGTGGTGCATAAACAATGAATTCTGGAACACTGAAAAGAAATTTAAAAAATAAATAAAAATTTAAAAAGAATCTTTTTTTCAGTTTTTTGTGTTTCTGGTAAAACTCAGGAAAGCCAGCCAAAGCAGCTGAACTTTTATGTTTTTTAAAATAATAATACTGTATAAACATATTTTCTTCAAATGTGGAAAGTTTTGTTTGGTCAATAGTGATGATTTAATTTCTTCTTCACCAGAAGCTACAAAAATAGTATTTCAAATGAGCAGCATAATATATGTATCATTTAAATGATATTTAAATTCCAAACACATTTTCAATACCCTGGTTTGGAAAACTGTAAAAATAATTGAAAAAGGAACAAGACTGATTTAACAAATATATTCAAACTTAACACATTCAAATGAGTACTGTATGTTTCAAAGTAGAAAACCTAGGAAGTTATAAAATCATTACAATGATGTTGCCATTGTTGAAAACATTTTGGGAACTTTTCTTTTGGAGTTGGGAGTTCATAACACCCAGAGACCCTGTCTCATTAATTCGTATTCCCTTTGTTTTAACTGAAAACATAAAAGCCCACATTGAACATCAATATTATTCACTAAGTGTAGCTTAGAGTAAATTCTATGTTCCAAAATCAAATTCTCCCCCAAATGATTTGCTACCAAAAAAGCATTTAAAAAAATCTCAGAGGCTCTTAAAGTAATTGTAAAAGAACTTCAATAACTTGACAAATTAAACATCATTGAGATAAGTATAGATAACTTTCCAAAGTAACTAACTGAAATCTGTTCAAATATTTATCAGGCATCTCTTCTAAAGTAGGTGCTATTTTAGGTGCTATAGGAAATAAAGAAGATATGTAAAGCATAACTTCCTAGAAGGCAAGAATTATGAGAGGAAAATGTAAGAAAGGAACATAAATGACTTTAATATAAGAATACTATTATAAGAATACTATAAGTGTCATAAGAAAGGTACAATAAATTAAATGCAATAGGAGTTCAATATATGGCAAAATTACATCCAACTTGAGGATTTATCTCAGCTGAACCTTAAAAAAATGAGAAGAATTTTGATATAAATAACAAAGAGCATTCCAGGGAAAAAGAAGGGCATGAGCACAATGGAATAAAAGGATAGGATGTGTCTGGGAAAGATAAGTTCAAATAGAACTCAAAATGGAATTAGGGTTACTTTGTGGAGGCCATGAATACCAAAATACATTTACATCTAATTCCATGAAAAATAGAGGAGGTTCCACCAAGATGGTGGAGAAGTGGGGGACTCCTTTTCAACCGGTCCGCTGAATTTACCTAGAAATCTCCCAAGCAACTCTGAACACCCATGAAATCAGCCTGAGATGTAAGATTGTACACGTCTGGATCTCTACGGGGGCAGATGATCATCAGTCAAGAGGTATGAAGGATGAGTTAGGATTGTGCGGACAGATATCTGAGGATAAATAGAAGGGGGAGGGGGCCAGCCGAAGCTAGCCACTGGAAAGTAAAGTAATACCCCAGTGCAAAAACGTCCTGCACCTGGGGACCAGCAATATCTTAAGAGACCAATGGCTGCGAGAAGGGAAGGGACTGATAGCAGCACTCAAACAGAAAAAAGGGGCAAATGCTGGGACCCGGTGGTGGCAGACACAGACCTAAGCCAATGGTCCAGAAACAGCAGCCACCAGAACCAGAATCACTGGTGGTTTTGGTGCCATGAGGGTATGGAGACAAGAGTGGTCCAAGGTCAACCCCTGAAAGTGTCGCTGGGGGCACACACTGTCTATAGAAGGCTACTGTTTTCAGTGTCACTTACAGAAGGGTAGACTGCTCTGGAGGCTTCAGAGGGGAGCCGACTGTGGCTTCTCTTTGAGCTGGAGGTTGAGTGCAGACAGTTTACTTTGCTATGATCCTCCAAAAAGGTAAAAAAGCCACCAGAGAACAAAAGCCTGAAAAACCAGTTTCCACAGGGCCTAGCCCCTTGATAGGAGGCAGGGCAACTCCTCCCAAGCAGGAGTGACTGAAAAACAACATGGTAGCCCGCTGCCCTAGAACACAAGCTGAAAGAACAGGAGGACAACAACCGCAGGGTCTCCATTAAACTGTAAACCTCCAAAACAAGGGGAAAAGAATATATTAAGCTCTTGGTATTGCCACACAGCTTGTATATTTCTTAGATACAACTTTTCTCTCTTTTTCTTTTAACCTACTTATCATTTCAACTAGATGTTTAATACAACATACTCCATAGTAACTTTTAAACTTGAACTTTTTCAAACATACATTTTTTTCTTTTTCATTTTATATAGATATAGATAGATACAGATATAGATATAGATATAAGCTTCAATGTAGTCCTTTTTTCTCTATTCAATACTACCTTGATATATATACCAGTTTTAATTTTCTCATATTTCTGGGAAGTAGAGTTCTCTAACAAAGAGAACAAAATACACCCAGGAAGAATGGAAATACCTTTCCTGACCCAAATGGAGGGATTATAACCACTGTCCCATAACCTGTGCCTTTTATTTTAGGTTCCTTTGTTTTTGTTCTTGTTGTTTTTTTTTTTTTTTTTTTTTTTTTTTTTTTTTTTTTTTTTTTTTTTTTTTTTTTTTTTTTTTTTTTTTTTTTTTTTTTTTTTTTGCTTTTCTGTTTTTTTTTGTTTTTGTTTTTGTTTTTTGTCGGTCTTCCTGTTTGCTTTTGTTTGTACCTTATAAATCTTACTCTTGTGTCTCATTTTGGCTGATGTTCTTTTGTTTTTTTGTTTTTTTGTTTGTTTGTTTTGGTGACTTCAGATTTCTCTGAACCTTCCCTGGATTGTAGTTGATATTTTAAGCTATGCATCCACTCAACCACAACACAACAGGATAACTGGGAGGAGGAAAACCCAACAAAGGAAAGGCCCAGAGACAATGGCCTCTCTCGCAGATTTAGTGGATATGGATCTAAGCAAGATGTCAGAAATAGACTTCAGTGTAGCAGTTATGAAGACAATAGGCTGGAGGAAACTATTAATAGCAATATAGATTCTCTAAGGTCAGAAATGAGAGTGGATCTGGCAGAACTTAAAAATGCTCTCAATGAGATACAATCTAATCTAGATACTCTAACAGTTAGGGTAAATGATGCAAAAGAACAAATTAGTGATCTTGAAGACAAACTGATAGAAAAGAAGGAGCAAGAGGAGGCCTGGAACAAACAGCTTAAAATCCATGGAAACAGAATTGGAAAAATAAATGACGCCATGATACATTCCAATGTTAGAATTATTGGGATCCCTGACGGGATACAGAGAGAGGACTAGAAGATATATTTGACCAAGTCAGAGTGGAGAACTTCCTTAATCTGGGGAATGAAATGAGTAATCATGTCCTAGAGGCAGAGAGGACCCCTTCCAGAACCAAGTAGACCAGACCAATGCCCTGGCATGTAATAGTAAAACTTACAAATCTTAGAACCAAGGAAACCATTTTAAGGACAGTTAGGGGGAAAAGAGTCCTTACATACAGAGAGAGGAACATCAGAATAACGTCAGAACTGTCCACAAGGACCTGGCAAACCAGAAAGGGCTGGCAAGACATATTCAGGGTAATAAATGAGAATTATATGCAGCGAAGAATTCTTTATCTGGCAAGGCTGTCATTCAGAATGGATGGAGAGATAAGGAGCTTCCTGGACCAGCAGAGACTGAAAGATTGTGAAAACTAAACTGGCTCTGCAAGAAATATTAAGTAGGGTTCTATAAAAGGAGAAAGACCCCAAGTGTGATATAGAACAGAAATTTACAGAGACAATCTATAAAAAAAAGGCCTTCACAGGCAAAATGATGACAATAAAATCTTATCTTACAATAATCACTCTCAGTGTGAACAGTCTAAATGCTCCCATGAAGTGGCACAGGGTTGCAGATTGGATAAAAAGATAGGAGCCATCCATACGCTGTCTACAAGAGACTCATTTTGAACCTAAAGATACATCCACACTGAAAGGGAAGGGATGGAGAACCATCTCTCATGCCAATGGACCTCAAAAGGAAGCTGAGGTAGCAATTCTCATATCAGACCAATTAGATTTTTAGCTAAAGACTGTATGTAGTTAGAGATACAGAAGGACGGTATATCATTCTTAAAGGGTCTATCCAAAAAGATCTATCAATTGTGAATATCTATGCCCCTAACATGAAAGCAGCCAACTACATAAGCCAACTGTTGACCAAAATAGACATACTGATAATAATACCTTAATTGTAGGAGACCTCAACACTCCACTCTCAGCAATAGACAGATCATCTAAGGAGAAAATCAACAAAAAAACAAGAGCTTTGCCAGTTTGGTGATATGGTGAGTGCTGTGAAGTATGTAAGCCTGATGATTCACAAACTTGTACCTCTGGGGCAAATAATACATTACATGTTAATAAAAATAATTAAAAAATCAAGGAACACAATATGGTATTAAAAAAAAAAAAAAACGGGTGCCTGGGTGGCTCAGTGGGTTAAAGCCTCTGCTTTCAGCTCAGGTCATGACCCCAGGGTCCTGGGATCGAGCCCCGCATTGGGCTCTCTGCTCAGCGGGGAGCCTGCTTCCTCCTCTCTCTGCCTGCCTCTCTGCCTACTTGTGATCTCTGTCAGTCAAATAAATAAAATCTTAAAAAAAAAGAAAGAAAGAAGAGCTTTGAACAACACACTGGACCAGATAGACCTCATAGATAGACACATAGCATTCCACCCTAAAACAACAGAATACTCATTCTTCTTGAGCGCAAATGGAACTTTCTCCAGGATAGATCACATACTGGGTCACAAATCAGGTCTCAACCAATACCAAAAGATTGACATTATTCCCTGCATATTCCCAGACCACAATGCTTTGAAACTGGAACTCCATCACAAGAAAAAGTTTGGAAGAAATTAAAATAATTGGCAGCTAAAGAGCATCCTGATCAAAAATGTTTGGGTTAATGAGGAAATCAAAGAAGAACTTAAACAATTCATGGAAACCAATGAGAATGAAGACCATCAATACAAAACCTATGGCATATGGCAAAGGCCCAAGTCCTAAGGGGGAAATACATAGCCATCCAAGCTTCACTCAAAAAAATAAAAAAATCCCAGATACACGAGCTATCTTTACACCTTAAAGATATGGAGGCTCAACAACAAATTAACCATAACCCAAACATGAAAAGGGAAATAATTAAGATTAGAACAGAGATCAATGAATTAGAAACAAGAAATACAGTAGAACACATCAATGAGACTAGAAGTTGGTTCTTTGAAAGAATTAATATGATCAATAAACCACAGGCCAAACTAATCTAAAAGACAAGAGAAAGGACCCAAATTAATAAAATTATGAATGAAAGGAAAGAAGTCACAACTAACACCAAGGAAATAAATACAATTATCAGAAATTATTAACAACAGCTATATACCAATAAGTTAAGCAACCTGGAAGAAATGGAAGCATTCCTGGAAACCTATAAACTTCCAAGACTGAAACACGAAGAAATTGACAACATGAATAGACCAATAACCAGAAACAAGGTGGAAGTAGTGATCAAAAACCTCCCAAAAAACAAGAGTCCATGGGCTGATGGATTCCCTGGGGAAATCTACCAAACATTCAAAGAAGAAATAGTACCTATTTTCCTAAAACTATTTCAAAAAATAGTAACAGAAGGAAAACTTCCAGACTCATTCTATGAGGCCAGAATTACCTTGATCCCCAAACCAAGCAAAGACTGCATCAAAAAGGAGAATTTCACACCAATATCCCTGATGAATATGGATACGAAAATTCTCAACAAGATCCTAGCCAATAGGATCCAGCAGTACATTAACAGGATTATCCACCATGACCAGATGAGATTTATCCCTGGGATGCAAGGGTGGTTCAACATTTGTGATTCAATCAATGTGATATAATACATAAATAAGAGAAAAGACAAGATCCACATGGTCCTCTCAGGGATGTGGAAAAAGCATTTGACAAAATACTGCATTCTTTCCAGATTAAAACTCTTTAGAGTATAGGGATAGAGGGAATATTCCTCCACCTCATAAAATCCATCTACAAAAAACCCTCAGTGAATATCATTCTCAATGGGGAATGCTGAGAGCCTTTCCACTGAGATAAGGATCTGGACAATGATGCCCACTCTCACCAGTATTGTTAAATATAGTAACAGAAGTCCTAGCAACAGCAATCCGAGAAGAAAAAGAAACAAAATGTATTCAAATAGGCAAAGAAGAAGTCAAACGCTCTCTCTTCAAGGATGACATAATACTTCATGTGGAAAACCCAAAAGACTCCAACCTCAGATTACTAAAACTCATACAGCAATTCAGTGATATGGCAGGTTACAAAATCAGTGCACGGAAATCAGTTGCTCACTTATACACTAACAATGCAACTGTAGAAATAGAAATTAGAGAATTGATTCCATTTACAATAGCACCAAAACCATAACATACCTTGGAATAAACCTAACCAAAGAGCTAAAGGATCTATACTCAAGAAGTACAGAACACTCATTAAAGAAATTGAAGAAGACACAAAAAGATGGAAAAACATTCTATGCACATGGATCAGAATAATAAACGTTGTTAAAATGTCTATGCTGCACAGAGCAATCTATACTTTCAACGTCAACCTGATCAAAATACCAATGGCATTTTTCAAAGTGCTAGAGTAAACAATCCTAAAATTTGTATGGAACCATAAAAGGCCCTGAATTGCCAAGGAAATGTTGAAAAGAAAAAAAAAAAAAAAACCTGGGGGCATCACGTTCCCTGATTTCAAGCTATATTACAAAGCTGTGATCACCAAAATGTGCCAGCATGGTACTGGCACAAAAAGAGACACATAGATCAATGGAACAGAATATAGAACCCAGATATGGCATCTCAACTGTAAGGTCAACTAATCTTCAATGAAGCAGGAAAAAATATCTGTGGAAAAAAGACAGTCTCTTTGATAAATGGTGCTGGGAAAATTAGACAGCTATATACAGAAGAATGAAACTCGACCATTCTCTTACACCATACACGAAGATAAACTCTAAATGGATGAAAGACCTCAATGTGAAAGAGGAATCCATCAAAATCTTAGAGGAGAACATAGGCAGTAACCTTCTCGACATCAGCCACAGCAACTTCTTTCAAGACATGTCTCCAAAGGCAAAGGAAACAAAAATGAAAATGAGCTTTTGGGACTTCAGCAAGATAAAAAGCTTCTGCATAGCAAAGGAAACAATCAACAAAACAAAGAGGCAACCCACAGAATGGGAAAAGATAGTTGCAAATGACACTACAGACAAAGGGCTGATATCAAAGATCTACAAAGAACTTCTCAAACTCAACACCCAAAAAACAAATGATCTTTTTTTTAAAATTTTTCTTAATAAAAATATAATGTATTATTAGCCCCCCAGGGGTACAGGTCTGTGAATCGCCAGGTTTACACACTTCACAGCATTCACCATAGCACATACCCTCCCCAATGTCCATAACCCCACCACCCTCTACCTAACCCCCTCCCTCTGGCCACCCTCAGTTTGTTTTGTGACATTAAGAGTCTCTTATGGTTTGTCTCCCTCCCGAGCCCATCTTTTTCATTTATTCTTTTCCTACCCCCCAAACCCCCCACATAGCATCTCCACTTCCTCAAATCAGGGAGATCATATGATAGTTGTCTTTCTCCGACTGACTTATTTCGCTCAGCACAATACCCTCTAGTTCCATCCACGTCATCGCAAATGGCAAGATTTCATTTCTTTTGATGGCTGCATAGTATTCCATTGTATATATATATATACTACACCTTCTTTATCCAGTCATCTGTTGATGGACATCTAGGTTCTTTCCATAGTTTGGCTATTGTGGACATTGCTGCTATAAACATTCAGGTGCACATGCCCCTTCGGATCACTATGTTTGTATCTTTAGGGTAAATACCCAGTAGTGCAATTGCTGGGTCATAGGGTTGCTCTATTTTCAACCTTTTGAGGAACCTCCATGCTTTTTTCCAGAGTGGTTGTGCCAGCTTGCATTCCTACCCAGAGTGTAGGAGGGTTCCCCTTTCTTCGCATCCTCGCCAGCATCTGTCATTTCCTGACTTGTTAATTTTAGCCATTCTGACTGGTGTGAGGTGGTAGCTCATTGTGGTTTTGATTTGTATTTCCCTGATGCCAAGTGACGTGGAGCACTTTTTCATGTGTCTGTTGGCCATCTGGATGTCTTCTTTGCAGAAATGTCTGTCCATGTCCTCTGCCCATTTCTAGATTGGATTATTTGTTCTTTGGGTGTTAAGTTTGCTAAGCTCTTTATAGATTTTGGATACTAGCTCTTTCAAATGATCAAGTTTTTTTAAAAAAGGCAGAAGACATGAAAAATTTTCAAAACAAGATATACAAATGGCTAACAGACACATGAAAAAATGTTCATCATCCATTTCCAGTTTATCTTTGTGTATGGTGTAAGAGAATGGTCGAGTTTCATTCTTCTACATATAGCTGTCCAATTTTACCAGCACCATTTATTGAAGAGACTGTCTTTTTTCCACTGTATATTTTTTCCTGCTTTGTCAAAGATTATTTGACCATAAAGTTGAGGGTCCATATCTGGGCTCTCTACTCTGTTCCACTGGTCTATGTGTCTGTTTTTATTCCAGTACCATGCTGTCTTGGTGATCACAGCTTTGTAGTAAAGCTTGAAATCAGGTAACGTGATGCCGCCAGTTTTATTTTTGTTTTTCAACATTTCCTTAGCAATTCGGGGTCTCTTCTGATTCCATACAAATTTTAAGATTATTTGCTCCAGCTCTTTGAAAAATACCGGTGGAATTTTGATCAGAGTGGCATTAAAAGTATAGATTGCTCTAGGTAGTATAGACATTTTAACAATGTTTATTCTTCCAATCCAAGAGCATGGAATGGTCTTCCATCTTTTTGTGTCTTCTTCAATTTCTTTCATGAGTGTTCTGTAGTTCCTCGAGTCCAGATCCTTTACTTCTTTGGTTAGATTTATTCCCAGGTATCTTACGGTTCTTGGTGCTATAGTAAATGGAATCGATTCTCTAATTTTCCTTTCTGTATTTTAATTGTTAGTGCATAAGAAAACCACTGATTTCTGTACATTGACTTTGTATCCTGCCACATTACTGAATTGCTGTATGAGTTCTAGTAGTTTGGGGGTGAATTCTTTTGGGTTTTCCATATAAAATATCAAGTCATCTGTGAAGAGAGAGAGTTTGACTTCTTCATTGCCAATTTGGATATCTTTTATTTCTCTTTGTTTTCTGATTGCTGTTGCTAGGACTTCTAATACTATGTTGGACAAGAGTGGGGAGAGTGGGCATCCTTGTCACGTTCCTGATCTCAATGGGAAGGCTGTGAGCTTCTTCCCATTGAGGACGATGTTTGCTGTGGGTTTTTCGTAGATAGATTTTATGAATTTCAGGAATGTTCCCTCTATCCCTATACTTTGAAGCATTTTAATCAGGAACGGATGCTGGATTTTGTCAAATGCTTTTCTGCATCAATTGAGAGGATCATGTGGTTCTTCGCTCTTCTCTTATTGATTTGTTCTATTACATTGATTGATTTGGACCTCAACGTGAGACAGGAATCCATCAGAATCCTAGAGGAGAACATAGGCACTAACCTCTTTGATATCAGCCACAGCAACTTCTTTCAAGATATGTTTCCAAAGGCAAGGGAAACAAAACCAAAAATGAACTTTTGGGACTTCATCAAGATCAAAAGCTTCTGCACAGCAAAAGAAACAGTCAACAAAACAAAGAGGCAACACACGGAATGGGAGAAGATATTTGCAAATGACAGTGCAGACAAAGGGTTGATATCCAGGATCTATAAAGAACTTCTCAAACTCAACACACACAAAACAGATAATCATATCAAAAAATGGGCAGAAGATATGAACAGACACTTCTCCAACGAAGACATACAAATGGCCATCAGACACATGAAAAAATGTTCATCATCACTAGCCATCAGGGAGATTCCAATTAAAACCACATTGAGATACCACCTCACACCAGCTAGAATGGCCAAAATTAGCAAGACAGGAAACAACGTGTGTTGGAGAGGATGTGGAGAAAGGGGAACCCTCTTACACTGTTGGTGGGAATGCAAGTTGGTGCAGCCACTCTGGAGAACAGTGTGGAGATTCCTTAAGAAATTAAAAATAGAGCTACCCTATGACCCTGCAGTTGCACTACTGGGTATTTACCCCAAAGATACAGATGTGGTGAAAAGAAGGGCTATCTGTACCCCAATGTTTATAGCAGCAATGGCCACGGTCGCCAAACTGTGGTAAGAACCAAGATGCCCTTCAGCGGATGAATGGATAAGCAAGATGTGGTCCATATACACTATGGAGTAATATGCCTCCATCAAAAAGGATGAATACTCAACTTTTGTAGCAACATGGGCGGGACTGGAAGAAATTATGCTGAGTGAAATAAGTCAAGCAGAGAGAGTCAATTATCATATGGTTTCACTTATTTGCAGAGCATAACAAATAACACGGAGGACATGGGAAGATGGAGAAGAGAAGGGAGTTGAGGGAAATTGGAGGGGGAGATGAACCATGAGAGACTATGGACTTTGAAAAACAACCTGAGGGTTTTGAAGGGGCGTGGGGTGGCAGGTTGGGGGCGTCAGGTGGTGGGTATTTTGGAGGGCATGCATTGCATGGAGCACTGGGTGTGGTGCAAAAACTATGAATTCTGTTATGCTGAAAAGAAATTTAAAAAAATGTTTATCATCATTAGCCATCAGGGAAATTCAAATCAAAACCACATTGAGATACCACCTTACACCAGTTAGAATGGCAAAGATTAACATGACAGGAAATAACAAATGTCAGAAAGGATGTAGAGAAAGGGGAACCCACTTAGCGTGTTGGTGGGAATGCAAGTTGGTGCAGCCACTTTGGAAACCAGTGTGAAGGTTGCTCAAAAAGTAAAAATAGAGCTACCCAATGACCCAGCAATTGCACTACTGGATATTTATCTCAAAGATACAGATGTAGCGAAAAGAAGGGCCATATGCACCCCAATGTTCATAGCTGCAATGTCCACAAGGGCCAAACTGTGGAGCTGAGATGCCCTTCAATAGAGGGATGGATAAAGAAGATGTGTTCCATTACACAATGGAATATTATTCATCCATCAGAAACAATGAATACTTAACTTTTGCATCAACATGGATGGAAGTAAACAGCTTCAGAGTCTCATCTCCCATGGAAATATTAAATACTAGAGACTGACAAGAATAACATTATAGTAGCTTTAGAAATCAAAGATCTACAGCAATCAGGCAAAAGCCCAAACAAAAAAAATTCCCCACTGTAAATGGTAGAAAGTTTCACAGCATTTTTACTTGATGTTGTCATACTCCCTTTCTGGTGCAGCATAATGTAGCTCAGGGGAAGTTCTGGCCTGTTTTCCAGTTCTCTTATATTAACCAGAGAACAGAGGAGACTGAATTATAACCTGGATTTGGGCTGCCTGAGTGATTAATCTCTTTCAGACCTAACTTGGAGCTCAGATAGCTAAAAGTGGTATGGATTACATCTTAGCCTAGGAAATAGAAGGAAGCAGCAAGCAAAACTCAGCTGCAAGGCCACCACAGACCTGCATGTATCTGGAGAAGAAGATTACTGGTTGAGGAGTATAACAGACCAACCAAGGGCTCTAGGAGAAGCAGAAGTGATACTCTCTGGGAAATTAAGACCTTTAATAGGATAATCAATAAAAAGCATGTACACAGGACCAGGGAGACATATACCCAAGAAAAGGCCTGCAGAAACCTTAAGTCTTTATGCCAGGCAAATTAGTGGAGGCCTTGAACTGCACAGAACCCAACAGCAAGGACTGGAAGACAATTGTTTTTCAAATACTCAATTTAAAAAATCACAATATATACAACAAAACAGGAAAACATTGCCCATTCAAAGGAAAAACTCTCAAGAATATATGCCTGAAAAAATGACATCAAACTTACTAGACAAATATGTTAAAACAACTATCTTAAATATGCTCAAAGAGCTAAAGGAAGATATGGACAAAGAACTAAGGGAAAACAGGAAGAAGGTATATGAGCAAAATGAGAATATCATCAAAGAGACACAAATTATAAAAAGAACCAAACATGAATTTTGGAAATGACAAGTACAATAACTGAGTTTAAAAGTTAACTCAAAGAGTTTAGCAGAAAATAGGAAGGGGTAGAAGAATCAGTGGACTTGAAGGAAAGTAATTTGATATTATCAAGTTTGAGGACCAAAATAAAAGCATGAAAAAAGTAAACAGGGCCTAAGAAACTTATGGAGCATTAACCAGCAGACCAATATGTGTATTATAGAAGTCCCAAAAGGAAAAAAAAAAAGACTAAGAGACAGATAAATGATGCAAATAAATAATAGCTGAATACTTTCCAAATCTGAGGAAAGTCTTTGGCTTTCTCCACATAGAAATTTTTCCACATTGATTTCTCCACATAGAAATCCACAGCTCAGCAAACTCTTACTAGGATAAATTCAAAGAGATTCACATGGAGACACATTATAATCAAACTGTCAAAAGACACATACAAGGAGAGAATATTGAAAGGAACAAAAATGACTCATTACACACAGGGGCTCACAACAACTAGCACTCAGATTTGGGCAGACCAAATTCCTGACTGCAATGTCCATGTAGTAGTCCTACCAGTGGTATGGCTTACCTGCAGAGCCAACATGGTTGTATAGTCTGACCAGAGAACTCAGCAAGCTGCAGGTCTGCCTTGTTTGGGTCCTCAAGTAAGAGATTTCCAGCGCTGCAGCTTCATCTGCCCTGAGGTTGCTAAGTCATGGCCCAACCCATTGCTGAGTGTAGCTTCTAGCCATTCCTAACCAGAAAGGCTAGCCAGAATGCCTGGAAGCTGCATAACTCAGCAGCACTAGATCCAAGTGTAGCAGGTAAAGTTGATCATCCACAGAACACAGCACGTGGCACTGTTCAATTAAGGAATTAGGGCAATAGGCCAATTTTAATCAAGACCATAAATAAAGAGCTTCTCTCAGCTTGGAGTCAGTTTACCTGCTCTGCCCAGCTAGGGGAGTTAATTCATAATCCCTCTCATTGATGAGCATAGCTCCAAACCCCTCTGGAGCAGATACTATGATTGGTCATACATGGGAGGCTGCTTGGGGCTGGCTATCCTGCTTGCTTACAGGGGAGACACTTCCTACCACACCCACTGCTAAGTATAGCTCCCAGTACCACCTGACAAGAAACCCTGGCTGACATACCTGGAGAGCATCATAGCCTAGCAATACTTGAGTGGAAAATCTGGCAGGAAAAGCTGATTATCCACAGAGCAAGGCCAGTGGCCCCACCGAGCCAGGAAATTTGGTGGCATGGTTTGACTTGAGTCAAGACCAAAAATAAAGAGCCTTCTAGCCTTATAAATAGTTCCCCTGCTCCACCCAGGAAGATAAATGAATTTTTAGCCCTTTCCATTGTTAAATACAGCTGCCTATCTAACCAACCAGGGAACCTAACAAGAGCACATGGAAAGTTTCACAGCTCATACAACAGCCCTGATTACAGTTAATTGTAAGCAGAAAGCAGAACCCATGGCTTTTTCCCATCTGCAAAGGAAAACTGGTGGCCCTATCTGGCTAGGGAATTCAGTACATAGTCTTGCCTGATTTAAATTTCTGAACAAGAAGATATGCAGAAACTGGGGCCTGTTCTGTTACACTGAACAATTTCAAAGTACCAACTATTACTGAGTATAGTACTCAGACTTAACCATTTAGGAAGCCTGTCAAGGGAATCCAGACAATTGTGGAACACAACCTAAGAGGTAACTTGACTTGCTTGTGCAGAGAAGCAACCAAGGAATCCTATTCAACTGTTCTCAGTCAGAGGAAACCCGAAGAACTCAGAGCTCAGGCAGTGACCTTGACCCAAAACAAATTCTGATGGCAAGTTCCACCTTCCCAAAGACATTACCAGCACCATATTCAGAAACCCAGAGTGAGATGACTGGTGAAGAACTGTCTCTGCCAAAGAGAACGTGTAAAGTCTGGAAGAAGAGACTCTTTACTGAAATGCACAAGCACTAAAGTAAATAATGAAGGATTATGAAAAATCAGGTCAACATACACCACCAAAGGAACTAATAAAATTTTAATAACAGCTCCTAAAGCAATGGGGATCTATGAACAGTCAAAAAAAAAAAAAAGAATTAAAACAATCCCTTTTAAATAAGTGAACTAGCACACTCACCTATAAGAACACACAGACATACAATTAAATGAAATTATGGAAACAATGCATAAAAAGAAAGAGAGGTTCAACAAAGAAATAGAAACCACTGAAAACAAAAACAACAACAACCAGAAAGCCTAGATCTGAAAAATATGATGACTGACCTGAAGAATTCAATGGAGAGCTTCAAAACCAGGATGAGTCATGCAGAAGAAAGAATCAGAGACCTAGAAGATAGACCACTTGAAATTACACAGTCAGAAGATCAAAAAGGAAAAAAAAAGACTGAAAAAGAGGGAGAAAGATGATGGAATTTATGGGACACAACAAAAAAAACAATATCAACATTGTGAGAATGCCAAAACAGAAAGAGACAAGGACAGAAAATATATCTGAAGGAATAATGGCTGAAAACTTTGCAAACGTGGGAGAAAAATGAACATCCATATCCACGAAGCTCAAAGAACCCTAAATAGTTTGAACAGTGAGCAGGGCAATATTAAGATATATTATATACTAAATTATCAAAAGTCAAAGACAAAGAAAGATTTGAGAGTAGCAAGAGAGAAGAAAGAAGTTACATACAAGGGAACTCTATAAGATTATAAGCTTTTCAGGCCAAAAAATAATGGTATGATATAATCAAAATATTGAAAGAGAAAAAAACAACAACTGGGGCATCTGGGTGGCTCAGTCACTTAAGATTAAGTCACTTAATCTGACTCTTGGTTTTGGCTCAGGATATGATTTCATGGATCATGAGATCAAACCCTGTGTTGGGCTCTGTGCTCAGTGGAGAATCTGCTTGAAGATTTTCTTCCTCTGTCTCTCGCTTCATTCATACACTCTCTCTGTCACTTTCTATCTCTCAAATAAGTGAATCTTTAGGAAAAGAAAAGAACAAATGAACCGTCAAACCAAGAAACTATACCCAGCAAAGCTGTCCTTCAGAAATACTTTCTTGAATAAACAAAAGCTGAGGGAATTCACAACACTAAATCTGCCTTACAAGAAATATTAAAGGGAAATCTACTGAGGGAGACAAGATGGCGGGGAACTAGGAGGAGGCTCTGGTTCAACCTGTCCCCTAAAGTGAGCTGATTACCTACCAAGGAACTCTGATCACTCATGAAATCAGCCTGAGATCAGAATTCTACACGTCAGGATCTCTAAGGGGGCAGAAGATGCCAGTGGGCAGGTAAAGCTGAGTGGGAACACTGGATTGGTATCGGAAGATAAACAAAAGGGGGAGGGAGCCACCAGAGGAGATGCATTGGGAAGTAATACCCCAATACGAGAGTGCCCTACGACTGGGGACCAGCATTAACTTGAAGACGGATAGAAAGCACTCAAAAAGAGAAAAGATCAAAGGGTGAAATTGTGGGAATTGGAACTGTTAGGGACAGGGGCTTAAGTCCCCCATGGAGGACAGACACCCCTGGCGCTGAGCCAGAGAGAGTGCAGTGGAGAAACCAGGTCTTGGTCCCTGAGCTGTGAGGAGACCTCCTAAGGGTGCTTGGCGTGTGGCAGGGGCTGGGACCCTCGCGGAGCAGAAACAGCCTTTTGCAGTCCCCACGTGTGCGCCGCCGCGCTAGCAGAGCCTGAGACGCGCTCCACCCCCTCCCCTGAGAGAGGCCCGCGGGCGCCAGCCGGGCTCTCTAGGACCCAGAAAGTCTGAGCGCTCCCAGCCCGGGCCAGCGGGAAAATCTCTGTGTGCCTTCCCTGCTTGGAAACTTTCTGGCGGTCTGGAGCTGCCCAAACAGCTGCCACTTGTGGTTTTGAGTACAAGCAGGACGCACAGGTGTCCCCAGAGATCATGGCTGGGAACCTGCTCTGCAGCACCCAGAGGGGAATGGACTGGGGCTTCTCTCTGGGAGGGAGGTCTGGGTGCAGTTTGCTTTCCTCTAAACCACCAAGAACCATCAGGAGCTGCCAAGGGGAGAGAAAACAAATGAACAGACATAAAAACCTCCAGAGAACAAAAGCCTAAAGGCCCAATTTCCTCAGAGCCCACCCCGTGGAGGGGGTGGGAGGACTTAAATCAGGAAACACCGCCTGAAAACCCACGCGTCAGGCCCCTCCCCCAGAAAGCCAACCCGCAGAGAAGACAACAATCACAACTACTTCATAGATACGTTTAATTTTTAATTTATTCCCACTATTCTGGTTCATTTTTAAATTTTTTTAATCTTTTTTATTTTTATATAGATTTTTTAGCCTATTTACCATCACAGTGAGATGTCCAGTACATCAAATTCCATAATAACCTTTTAACCTGAACTTTTTGATACATATACCCATCTTTTTCTTTTGCTTTTCTATTTTTTATTTTTTTTAATTTCACTTTAGTTTAGATCATTCTTTACTTTTATTTGCTAATATTCATATAGAGTTAAAATTCAGGGTAATCCCCTTTCCCCAATCAATGCTACACCTATAGGTAAACCAATTTTTAACCCCCTGTTATCTTAGGAAAGTTGTATCCTTTAAAAAAGATATCAAGATACATCCAGGAAGAAGCAAAATAACCTTCCTCGCCCA